>CAJNOJ010000126.1:0-286238 GCA_905250025.1 Adineta ricciae
CAACACAAGAGTTCACTCGTAATAAAGGAAAAGATGGAATACAGGGAAGAAGTGGGTGGGATTTGAGAAAGTAGTCCATTATCTATTTTTCTGCTTCATTCAACAGCGTTCGATACATATGTGTATAAAAATGCGTATGGGCGCGCTCACTAAGCTTTCTTTTCCCTTCTTCGAGCACTTAGATTGCAAGAACAAAAGAAGATGAGATGATTCTATTTGGAGTTTAGGTAAATAGCTGTTTGTCGAGGAAGGCAAAGCATTTTTTTTTCAACTAAATCAACTACAAATATATGCTCAATATGCTCTCATGCTTACAGATTCCATTAGCCTTGACCGGAACATATACACAGAACTGGTTAGACTCGTTAATCATCATAATATTTATTCGAATATGAAAAAAACATTTCTTTCTCTCGGAATGGATACACACAGTACAGAGAAACAAGAAGGAAAAGCGCGTTGACATACGAAACGAATCAAAACTATTGACATCTTTTTCATTGATAATTTGTTTTGAAAGGCAATTCTCGAGAGACATATCTTGAATTAATCATCATACTTGAAGTTTCATCTTATTTCGAACGAATATCCATTGAACACTGTCAATCAGTGATCAACGCCGACCGATATGTTGCTGTTCGATATCGAAAATTCGAAGGATTGTATGATCCTTCGTTGTAAACAGGGAAATAAGAAAAGGAAATAGTTTGGTTCTGGTTGCTTTTTCTAGTTGGATTGAACCAATGTTTTGCTGTATGATTAAAAGCACATCCTAACTACGTTAAAAAGTCATTGCAAATGACCTACTTATTCACCAGCGAAGTGCCGTAATATCCTGTTCTTCAATGTTTTCATCTCCTCTGATGATCAGATGCCAAACAAGCAGCGTTTTCTTCGAGCAAAATACGAGCTTTTGTTCTTTCGTTTTTATTCGATTCTTTAACCAGCATACTTCATATTCAATTCAAATATCGAAATTTTTTTTCGATATGCGAGACAAAGAACAGAAGCCAGCTGCTACATGTTCAATAAAAACAAATCAGTACTGCCAACAAGCATACTAATAAAATATTCTTAGAAGTAATTCATGTGCGCACAAATGTATATGAAATTGGCACGTGGAATTAAGAAAGATTTACAATCTGACACGAATACATAGATAGTTTAAGTGATAACTTGAAGTTTATCTTTACGAACAAATGCGCCATGCGCGGGAGCACATTTGAAATAAGCATGTTGATTAACAGTACCATTATTTTTGCCTACATGGAATGAAAGATGTTCTTGGGCGTGTGAACGATTGTATGAAACTTACCAAACGGTTCTTGAAGTTCAACTCCAAACCAAATTCCTTTTTTTCCATCGATTTCACCAATAAACCGTATGGTTCCTTTTTTCGAAACTATCGAATGGCCCGTATTGACGATGACTTGATCTCCAACGGAAAAACATCCCGGTGTATCGTCATAATTAGACGTCGGGAACGATTCAGCGGATAGACTTGATGACATCGAGCCAGGTTGTTTCAGCTTAGGATCGCAGATCTCCATTGGAATATTTTGGCCCTCTACATTCATTTCGACTTTCACTGGTTCGCATACGCATTCGATAACAACAGATGGTATTTGTAGAGATGGCACTTGTTCTTCCGGAACAAATATTTTATTTGGAATAGGATCAGACGATTTGTCCTCTTCACTAGGCAACACTGTTGGTTTGGAAACGTCCTGTTTGATAGAGAGTAGAGAAATGTTCAGGAAAGGCTCATTTATACGAACCGGTTGTTGGTTGTATATTGTGATGTTGGGCGCACTGGTTGACTTAGCGACTGTTTGTTGTTTCAAAGATTTTTCAGCTAACAGAACTTCCTAAAACGAAATTTGAACACTCTCTTTTTCCCCATTGTTACAAAATCGATTTTACTTGTCTTAGTTTGTCAAGAAGTAAGAGAGAGTCTATTGCGAATGCATTACGAATATGTTTTGAAATATTTTCATCCGAAATACAATCGAAACTAGCTTGGGTTTGATCCTCAGCACCATAGAGACTCTTCGGTATGTTCGATACGATTTCATAAACAACACTGGTTCGTGAATAGGTTTCCTAAACGTAAGAATAGAAGAGATATTTGTTTTCTTGCCGTATATGATTTTTACATAGCCGAGAAAACTCTTGACAAGTTTCTTAGACCACCATCCATCATTTTTGTTCATGGTCACAGCAATTCGCTTGCGTAGAACGATTTCCATATGAGCAGGTTCACTGATGATTACGATCACTTTCACAATCAGATAGATCAATGTGCCATTTGCCGTCACTTGATCTCTATGATACAATACAAATCTTTAGATAAAAGAAAATAGTCGCATCGATTGAAAGCTCACATTGATGATAAAATATGTCTCGAAGGATTCCATAGAGCTATGGCAGGAACCTAAAATGAAGAAAAACCACTGTGAACAGCACTAAAAGTCTGTTGTGGACAGAAGGACCTCATCGGACATATTTTGAATTAAGGATAATTGAATCATCGACGATGGATCTTCTTCAGCTAAGAGCGTTTCTGTACCCGCGCGATCCTTTGTGGATTTGATTCGAAATGGATCCAAATCAAGAAAAATCAGTGGACGATGAAGTTCGACGGTTTCGGGTGGATCCCAATCAGCTGGAGAGCCTGATAAGATAAAGCTATGTGTTTCTATTCCGATCAACGGAGATGTTTTACCTGGAATTCCAGTTGCTGGTGGTGGAAGCACAGCGATATCTTGTTCTTGAGCAAGTTGTCGAATTTCTTCAAGAAGCATATTTTCTTTTTGAATCTCATGTTCACTTTTATCTAAATGAAAATACTGGTTATGTACCAGTACTGAGAATTATTTATTACTTGTTTGATGATGTAAAGATCGCAATTTAGTTTCTACACCACTTTTCCGTTTCTCGATTAAATTTAACCATTGTTCTTTTAATGATTGTAAATCATGGTCTTGATATGAATCGAGTTGAACTGGTGCATCTAGTTTTCGTGCGTTTACCGAACCAATATCAATCGATCGTATCGTATCGATATGGAATGGCAAAGCATCGGATCGCGGAAGTATTCGTGCTTGAACTACTACGCGTTTGGATTGACCCTGAAGTAAAATCGAAATACACATATGAATACACACAATTCACGAGATTTTCTCCTACGTGCTTCAATTGATAGATACCACCACTAGGAACTCTGTCGTCAGCATAAACTAGTACAGGTTTCCATTCTCCCGTTTCATCCAATTCTTGAATCCCGACACTAAGTTGTATGTGCCGTTTGACATTCTTCCAACATTTACTTATTTCACGAACTTTTGTAAGTTGTTCGTTGTCTTCTTCTGTATCTGGAATATCTTTCGACACTGTCTTTGTGCTTGACTGCGACCAGATTTCCACAGGAATCGAATTCTCTACACATGTAGCTCGAAAAGTATCCGTTAAACGAAATGTGAATTCCTAAATGAAATCAATGGATTTCGTCATCGTCAAAATCGGCTTTGATTTACCTCTTTATGATCAAACGAAAAGTGACGCTCATTATCTGCAGGTTTAGTCGAAACAGCTGTTTTATCTAGTTTCGGATTAATGAAAATGTACCGGCATACTATACTTTCACAGTCGATTTCAGGCAAATTTCGTGCTTCTTTTATCGCAAACTAGAATACCAACATATACGAATGTTTCCTCGCCGAATTTTACTCATACTTTTATGATTGTTTTATTCTTTTTACAATCGAAAAGTCCGAACGATTCTTCAATACCTTCATCTTCGAAACTCTGCTGACTTGCGCTATGATTCGTATTCAGACTTTGTTCTTCGCCATCGATACTAATCCACTCACTGATGCTACTCCGTGTTGCACTATTGATTTGTAAATCGCTCTGTTCTTTCAATATTGGTGATCCTATTTGCTCAAGAGTTACATAAAGTGAGCCAGATATCTGCAAAAAACATATCATAACTATTTATTAAGATGACGCTTTTTCTAAATATTACTTCGCCTTTGTCGTTGATGATGGGTACAATATAATCTAGTTTCGAACTGTAAAATAAAGCTCTTAAATAAATATTTGCAACTCCGATTAATGTCTCCAATTCGTCTTCGTAAAACGGATTGTGTTCCTTCAACAATTCATTCTAAAATGTTAATAATACAAAGGTAGTTTGTTTCTCTCGCGTTCGAAGAGTAAGATATTCTACTTTATTCTCTGATATCTTCCAACGTTGATACGTTTTTTTCATTTCACTCAATTTATACTCGAATTTCTCCGTGTTCCATATCTGTGGTGTCGATCCCGACCGATTGACTTGAACTGCTGGTACACATATACAATTAACTGTCTGAAACATTATCGAACACTCATAGACATGGCAAGTCAAAGTCAAAAGCATACGCGTTCGTTTGGTTTTAAATATGAAACAGGTGTTTGTAGGGTAACGGTATAAATGACGTGCCGTTGCATTTCAGTCGATATGATATTCGCCTCACATGTAAGTGAAAACACACGTTGATACTCTTGTCTAAGCTCAGTGGAAAATGCTTGTAATTGTTCTGGATCAGTTCGAAGTTTGTTAGCTATATGCCATTGAGAGGACGAAACATTGGCAGATTTCTTATTTCGACGTATTAATTGAACTCGAAGATTTTCAATTTCTTCGTATATATCAAGAATTTCTAAATTTAGAAAGTCCGAACTTTGAACTATTATTCGTCTAGTTTGATTTACTTGATTCGTCTAGATTGAGATTTGGTTTTCCACTTGTACTAGTCTCAGATAAATTCATATTCGTTTGAGTTTGAAAAAAAAAGGAACACAAAGTAAGGAATAGGAAATTCCAATGAGTAAGATTGTAACTAAATATTTTTATCTACATACATACGCATCACGTTATAAGAACAAGGTTGGTTTGAAACGATGACCAATAAAATGAAATTCATAGATGAGTCATTCTCCTTTTTACCTGTAGATAAAAATTTAACTAATTTTGTTTTTCATTTTTATATTTAAAATAAGACCGTTTGACTACAGAAGCATCTTGATAATGAATACCTATGAATTCCAAGCACGTGCACTTTACGACTTTATAGCCGAAAGTTCGAATGAACTCACTTTTTATGCAAATGAAATTTTGACAATCACGTCAGCAGCCGATGGACAAGCATGGTGGTAGGAGGACATCTTCAGTCTGTTTTTTTTCTACATATCACTCTTCCATACATACAGGTATGCACGAAACACTGCTGGACAAGAAGGTGCTATTCCAGCAAATTATATTGAAGTCATTACGGACACAACAGAGCCACCAGCGGATCAAACTCCACATAGTACTGTGAATCCCACTCCTGTTACTAATCTTGATGATCAACCACCAGCGCAGTCGAAGTATGAACAACAAACACAACAACATACAAATTTGACAGATGATATGAATTGGTTTAACAACGATCAAGTAGCACCAGTGTCGGATCAACATAATGTAAATATTTCCATATCCTGTAGGATATGTACTCATTTTCACTACACTATCTTTAGATAACGATGGAACGACAAAATGAGTTCGATAGTTCTTTCGATTCGGTATCATCACCATCAATCAATGAAAATTCTTCACATCAGATATCTGATCCATATATGACAACCGTAGACGCTCCATCGTCCGTTGTCAATCCATTTGTAGCATATAACGCGATACCTAATCAGCAAGAATTATTGTATTCCAACTATACTGAATCATCTATAGCTATTTCACCAGAAAATCCTCCTGCGTCCTCTAACTTATTATCTCCATTTGCATATCCACAATCGACAATCCCACCGCAACAACAATATGAGCCACCTGAACAACACTATCAAATACCTCAACAGCAATACGAGACACCTGAACAGCAACAATACCAAGTGCCTCAGCAGCGATACGAACCACCTGAACAGCAATACCCAACGTCTCAACAGAATGTATATGCTGGCCAGTTTGCCTTTCCACCAACGACACAGAATGAACCTGTATATGAACCTCCGCCATCGATTCCAACGTCCCGTACTTCTACGGAAACCAATGTTCATGGTGCTCCACCAGTGCCAGTCAATCACTCGACGCCTCTAACATCGCCTGTTTCACCAACACTGCTCAAAAGCTCGGTAAGTGTTGCACCATCTCCATCGGGAAAAACAAAACAAGATAACCGTGGTTTCTTTACACTTCGACGACAAAAGACCAAATCGGAACAAGAAAAACGACAATCACTAGTTGAAGTCCGTTCTGAGGTTCGTACTTACGAATAATGTTTCTTATCAAACAATTTTCGTTTAGCCAACGCAACCCTCACCCAGAGATGATAGTGATTCTGATTTAACTGAATCAGGATCTTCAGCACATAATCAAGTGAGAACGTTTTTCAACTTTCATTAAATTTTTTTCTTTTCGTACAAATTTATGAATAGAAAAAACAAAGAATGTAGGTATATCTGTAAACTTTTAACCCGTTACTAATACACTTCGTGAACAATATTTACCATGGTTATCTCTTTGTTTTTCTTTATCTTATGCAACAAAAAGCACGCGCCTTTTCTCTAGTGGTTTTGCTTCTATTAAAAAACATCGTTCGGTATCTTCTCTTCGGAATGAAATATCTTTCATATTCTTCTAGTTGTCAAGCAAACCATCCGTTTCGGGCAATGATAACAATAAAGCATCAGCAAAACCAAGGTTACATACTTTTATCTTCTACCATCAAGACTAAATTAGTTCATTTGACGTTAGATTCTTTGATAAATTTGGAATTGACAATTACATCTTGCACGGATGCAAAATAAAAGTCGAAGAGCATGTTGACATCACAGTAAGAAGGAAAAAAAAGCAATCAGACAATCGTTTAACTACCTTTTTTATTTAAAGTACGACGAGAAAGATGGTGGTGTCTATTGGTCAAATAATCCTCACATTCCACCGTTTAGTTGTAAAGTAGAAGATCCAGCTAAGGGCACAAAGTTAGGTGGTTTGAAATCGTTTATGGAATACAAAGTACACGCACAGGTAAAATTCCACATGATTTTTACTGCGTTAGTTCGCTTGACAGAACGACGCTCTTTAGATTCCTGGAAGTCGAGTCGTTGGCCGTCGGTATAAGCAGTTCGATTGGTTACACGAACAACTGATCACTAAATTTCGTTTCATTTGTGTTCCACCGTTACCCGGAAAACAGATCGCTGGTATGTCGAGATATGTATTTCGATTCCATGTACCTCTATTATTCATAATAGGACGATTCGAAAATGAATTTATCGAAGAACGTCGACGACAACTTGAATTATGGTTAAATCGCATCTGTCGTCATCCTGTGCTTTGTGCGTCGTTTCCAGTTCAACACTTTGTAACATGTGAACTAACAGAAAAGAACAACAAAGTACTATCAAACGTAAATCAATGACAAAGTGAACGAATGAATTCTAGGATTGGAAAGCGGGCAAACGAAGAAGTGAAAAGGATGAACTGCGCGATGCATTGTGGCTTCATTGTGTGACATTCACAAATTCGAATTTAACTGATGCACAAATGTATTTCTATCTCTTGAATGTTCACCAGACATGTTAGAATAGTTCCTTTACTTAGTGCAACACAAGTTGATGTTTTCGCTCAGCAACAACCAGCCTTCGAAACCCATTTACGAAATCTCCATCAAGGTCTAACGAAATATCTCGAAAGACATACGGAGATCTACGAACGAGATATGCAGCGGCTAGGCGAACTGTTTTCGAAACTTTTCATGGCGATGCAAATCGACACAGCAACAGCTGGTAAATAATTGAATGAGGTTTTTTGAAAAGCCCTCAACTATTCATTCTTTCAGGTAACAAAGAACTATCCAGTTCTATGTCGAAGATTGGCGTTGCATTCAATGGAATTGGTGAATTGTACAAGACAAAAGTGAGTTATCCTTGAATAATAAACAGAATACGGTTAAACATATAATCTAGTCAAGCGAAGGTATTCGCGATTTCAATGAACGTATCATAGATTACATTGGTATTCTAAGTTGTTTTCCAGCGATATTAATGGTCCAACGGGTGAGTCGAGTGATGAGAGTCTATTTACATTGAAAAATATCGATATAGAGTGCATCAGAATGTATTCGAAATGTTCAACAACGTGGTCTGACTGGTACACCTGACTTTGCTGGTGCCATACATCGTAGTCAAATCCTAAATCACGTCATTCTCGCCGAAATCAACTTTTTCCAACGAGAAAAAGTCTACGATTTTAATACATATTTGAAACAACTTCTACACGAACAAATTATGTTCTATGAAAACGTAAATTCATTCGAAAAAAATTGCTTGTCGATTTCATTCTATCGTTCTTTGTAGATCACCGAAAAATTGCGTGAAACAGCCGCGGCATTTAACTAAGCAAAGCTAATGATTACAATGATTGGTTTTGTTCAAGTAATTCCTAATCAATTCTGTGATTTCTTGTTTTGATTTTCTTCGCATTTTTACAAATATACACTTCTCATTCGACGAATTCAATTCATTGTTTTTATTTCCAACAAAAAATATAGAACTGAGAACACGAATTCCTGATTTGGTGTACACAACAACAAAACAAAAAACAAATTTCAAAATAGACTTCGAAAACCGGAAGAATGACTGAACAAGAGTATTGATGACATCTGAGGAGAATTTTTCAAAGATGACACACCATCAGTTGAGTGAAGACTGCTCGGGGTTGTGTTCATCATCGTTGACTAGAAAATATCCTCATTCTCGTTTGTATCTGAGCTCTAAAACATAATCAACAAACTATTCGTACGCAAAAATGTCTTAGTTGTATCTCACATTGAAATCTTCACTTTCATCCTGATACTCGTTGTAAATAGGTTGGATGAATATTGATGAACGTTTTAAGATGTAAGGATCAAATGGAAAGTAGGCATGAAGAATCTGAGATGGTACGGTCGATGAGTAATTATCGAATGAAAACACTTCGGGTAGTGAATAACGACGATTCGTTTCGATGATGGAATAACAAAAAGCAATTTGATAATTCCTGTGCAAAAATTAACACTTGTTCGTCAAGTTTCTCAAATCTTACCTTGCCAGTTGAGCAAATCGAAGTGTTATAGTCGGTAGACAAAATTTCAATGGATTCAATTCCGATGACATGATATGATTCAGCCGCCATTGAAAAACTCTTTCGATACCATTAGACAATCGAGCAATTTCTCGATGTCGGTAGACAAATATGTAGAGCACTGCTTGAAAAATCGCATAGAACGGTAAATGACGCTTCGGGTTTGTCCTGCAAGTATTCGTTTCGGTTGTACTCATGTACATATGTAACCAGTCTACCATAGAATGTGTTATAGTTAATACAGATCTGAAATAGCAATGATGAATTGAAAGAGGGAACGAGAAAATAAGTACTACGTACTTGATTTTAATATAATTAGCACGGGCGATGAAACTGCATAGATAGTAAATGGCAGCTTGTCGAAATGTCATGGAAATTGAGGGTGAAACAAAGGTTTTCCAACAATTATTTATAAATTCATCGCTAAAATCCTAAAATATTCGTCACACTTCGCATGTTTAATTCTCGTAACTATCAAAAATTTACTCGATGGAAGCTGCAAATGTAGAATATAAGAAATTGTACATGAGATGAATCATGTGTCGGCGAAAGAAACTTATTAAAAATATTTAAGAAATCTTTGAATAATAACTCCGTTTGTTCGTACTGAAATTCTCCTAAAAATCTCCTTCGAATTTCGTTTAGTTCCATGCATCTCGTTACTTTACCATCTTTATGCGAAACGTTCGTGATATATTCAAATAAAATAAACATCAGCCAATCGAGTTTGTCAGCTTGATCATGTTTCATACGATCGTCACTCTGCTCGAGTGTGAACACCATCTCATTTTCTACACGGCGTTTTTCCGTTTGAAGAATATCTTGTCGGGATGCATGTACCTGAATCAAATAGAAATGAGACAATTTTCTCCAATGCTTTAAAGACTTTACATCCATTCGGAGTAATTTCGTGAGAACTATTTCGAAAAATTTCAATCTTTCGATTGGTAAATAGTTCAATGATCGGAGAAGATTTTGAACGTATACTACTTGAATATGTTTATCTTTCGTCATAAATGGAAAGTACTGCTCGGCGATTGTGCATAGAAGAGTAGATGCTCTAAACAGATAAATATGTTGTTTTACCTATGAATAAAAAGCAAAACATACAATGGAACGATGAACATCAAACTTTGCAACGTATCATGGGCGAAATCGTGGATGGAATTTTCTATATTGAAATAAAATAGGGTTGATCACGAGGATGACATGCAGAAGTGACGTACCAGGTTTGGTGAAGAGTGTGAAAAGAAAACTGAGATACCGTTCGGCATGTTTAATATTGCTGGAGATCACTGTGATTTGAAAATGACTAAAAGCATCAAGTACGGCTTTGGATTGTTTCGTCCAATCGATTTGAAACTATAACGAAGGCAAGAGATGATCAATTTCGTTTGCTCGATGAAATACGACTTCAGTACTTGAAGAAAATCTAGAAACTGTTCGTTCATTTGTTCGAATAAATCGACATGGTCGTGCAATTCATTGAACAATCGAATTAAATATTCATCCTAGAGAACTCTCTTCAATTAAAACACATCAATCTTTCTAATATATTCGTTACATTCGTTTGATTGTCTTTAATTGTCGTAGTTAACGTACTGTATAAATACTTTTGTCCCTGTTGAAAACAGATATATGAGAAACTTTCGAATGAATAGACATACTCGATTAAATTGATCGAATGCTTCTTGAATTTGGTCGATAAGAACGTACTCGATCATATCTTTCTCCTAAATAAAAATCGAATTTTAGGATAATCGTAATCTAAAGCTCGGCGATGACTCATCTCAGCACTTAGTTGGATTAATTTTCATCCAATAGAAAAAATGTACTAGTGTAGTATTTATTTTTTGCACCAGAATACCTATGTGATATATATTTTTTGTTCTAAGAAACATAACAGTCAGTGGCCCATTGTATTTTTTTCGTTATTATGCATTTGTCCTTGCCGTTCGAAATGACCATGTCAAGGATATGTCATTGATGTTGATCGCGAATTGTTATTCGGATTTTTTTTCTGTTTAGTTCGAAAAAAGAAAAGGAAAACTATGGATTCATCCGATGATCTTCTCGATGAACGTAAACAACGTAAATTAGCGCAAATGTCACGACGAGATGAAGAACGTAAATTGGATCTTCAAAATAAACAAGACGAGCGCAAGTTAGTAACAGCTACGAACGTCGGAAGAAAATTCTTCGAACAAGAATATCCTCCGATGAAAAGCGAAATTGAAGATTTATTCAGTAAATTATCCATGAGTAACGATGAGAAGATTCAAGAAATCGCTGATCGATTGCAAAAAATGGAGAAATTCATTACTGAACATGTAGACATTCTAAGTTCACGTGATGTGGCCAATGCACAAAGTAAATGAGAACTTTTCTAGAACAGATAATTATTCGTAAATCTTCTAGCCGATGTGATCAAACTTCGTACGCAGTTAAACTCCTTACAAGTCGATAGTCTTTCATCCACCCATCGAATAGACTTTGCTAAAACTCACGACGAACATATTCAACACGAACAATTAGAAGAATCATCGAAAGCTGTTTCTTCACCATCGAACCTGACCGTTTCGGCCAATACGATCAACATTGCCGACAAAAGCAATGAACTAATCCGTTTGGAAGCATCCGATTTGAATGGAAAAGATGTTGCTATCGAGAATTTAAAACAATGCGAAGTCTTTCTTAAGGGCAGTCCTTCTTCGTTGCAAATAAAAAATCTCCATGCTTGTATACTTATCGTTGGTCCATGCTTACGTTCAGTTCTTATCGATCAATGTCAACAATGTGAATTCGCATTAGCTTGTCAACAACTACGTGTACATACGAGTACCGAATGTGATTTTTACGTTCATATAACTGCTCAACCAATCATCGAAGATTGCCATAACTTAAGATTTGCACCGTATAACGTGGAATACAAGTTAAAGGATGAGCAAGTGAAAGCGAGTGGGCTGATCTGGACAAAAGACTATTGGAATGACGTTCGAGACTTTAATCATATGATTCCGGGAATGCCGTCGCCCAATTGGGAGATCATTGCTGAAGAAGAGAGAAAAGAATGGTCGTTGGATTAAACGCTTATTTTGTTCAGTTCTTTTACATTCCACTGTAACGAAAGATGAAATAGATGTTTGAGCCTCTACATCGATTCCATCGTTCATTATCCATACTAACCTAAACTTTTTTTTCTCTCCTTTGCAAATCTGTGTCATGTACACATGTTCCATTTGTTTTCTTTTTTGAATATGTCAATACTATATCATTCGATTGTGAAGAATCTCTTTTCTCTCTCTCTCTCTACTTTTTACCTAGATCAATTTCTGATTTGGAAGAAAATACAAAACCAAATTTAACAATGATAATTATACTTTTTTTTCCACATGTTTTTAGACAGACATTTCACGATGCTTGAGTCTTCAGAACATCCCGATGAATATGATAAAGTGGCGATACTCGACGCCGGCTCTCAGTATGCAAAAGTGATTGATCGTCGTGTGCGCGAGCTGTCCGTTTATTCCGAATTGGTGCCTTTGCAAACACCGGTCACTGAATTATTATCACGTCAATATAAAGCTATTATCATTTCCGGTAGTCCTGGTTCAGTCAACGATCCAACTCCAGTCTATTATGATCAAAAGCTATTCGAATGTGGTTTACCTATCTTAGGTATTTGCTACGGATTACAAATGCTAAATAAACAACGCGGTGGAACGATTGTTCGACAAGCAGTTCGAGAAGATGGACAATTTCAAGTAGAACTCAACAATACCGACTGTCCACTATTCAAAAATATGTCGAAATTGGAGAATGTTTTACTAACACATGGTGATAGTATTGATAAACTTGGAGAGAACTTAGTATCGATTGGTAAAAGTGAATCATTCATTGTTGCTTGTGCAGATAAAGAAAAACCAATCTATGGTGTTCAATTTCACCCTGAGGTAATACGATTTGGTAGTTCAAACTCCGTCCTATAGAAATTTTTTTAGGTCGATCTAACAGATAACGGCATGCAAATATTCAAAAACTTCCTCTTCGACATTGCACATTGTCGTGGAACATTTACCATGGGTAGTCGAATTGATGAAGCATTCACTAGTATTCGATCGTTTGTCAAAGATCAGAATGTGTTTGTTCTATGCAGTGGAGGAGTTGATAGCAGCGTCTGTGCCGCTCTATTAACACGTGCATTGCCCCCGGAACAAGTGAAAATCGTCAGTATTGACAATGGATTTCTTCGACATGATGAAAGTGTAGAAATTCGTCAGACATTATCACAATTTGCCGCTGTGAATTACATTGATGCTACTCAACGCTTCGCCCAAGCCAAAACATTCGTTCGCGCTAAAGCAACATCTGATTCCAGTGTTAACACTCAACAACACGCTTCAATTTCATCAAACTTTTTAAGTTTATACGATGCTGATGTTTTACTAGAAGAAACATTACCATTGAACGAAGAAATCGATCCTGAACACAAACGAAAAATCATTGGCGACACATTCGTCAAAGTCGTTCAAGAATTTCTTCGCGATAACAACTATACATTCGATGACATCATTTTAGCACAAGGTACATTGAGACCTGATTTAATTGAAAGTGCTTCTCATCTTGCCTGTCAAAGTGGTCATGCTGATGCAATCAAAACTCATCATAATGATTCACCAATGGTTCGCGAATTACGTAAACGGAATCGAGTCATCGAACCACTGAAAGATTTCCACAAGGATGAAGTCCGACAAATTGGTTTAACATTAGGCTTACATCGTGATGTCGTTTTCCGACATCCTTTTCCTGGACCTGGTTTAGCCATACGAATCCTATGTGCGGATGAACCATATATGCCAAATGAACAGTTCGCCCAAACCTCAACATTGCTACGAACCATCGTTACATACTCAACAATGGTTGAAAAACAATATGCACTGCTGCCAACATTGGACAAAATATTTACAGAGAACGAAAAAACACTATTGAAAACATTAACATCATCCAACAAGCACGATTATACTTCGGTGGTGTTACCGGTAAGTTTTGTTTGATGACGGTTTTCTATTCATCTTCTTGCGTTTATAGATTCGCAGCGTTGGTGTTCAAGGTGATGCTCGTACGTATAGTTTTGCTGCTGCGATTAGCTCCAACGATGAGAAACCCAACTGGAACGAATTGTTCATTCTTGCTCGTTTGATTACAAAAGCGTGCCATCATATCAATCGAGTTGTGTATGTTCTTGTAAGTGAATAATCTTCTGTTCTCTTTGTACTTTTCAACTTTCTTCGACATTAGGGTAAAAAAATTCTCGATGCTGAAATTACTCAAGTGACACGTACGTCTTTAACCCAAGACATTGTCGACAAAGCCCGAGCATGCGATTACCATGCTATGATGATCATGAAACGTCACCAAGCGTACAGTGCAATAAGTCAAATGCCGGTTGTGCTGATTCCAATTCAATTCGACCGGCAAATTTATTTAAATCATCATGAAGAAATGAATAGTAATTCCACTGAACAGATTAACGAACGAATCATTCCACTCACTCGTCTTCGATCGATTGCTAGTAGCTTTCAACATTCCGTTGTTTTACGTACTTTCGTGACGAAAGATTTTATGACTGGAAAGCCAGCTACGCCCGGTGAAACGTTTCCGTTAGAAATGCTCGATGAAATATGTGAAACAATCAAAACGAATGTTCCCGGTATAAGTCGAATTCTCTACGATTTAACATCTAAACCACCAGGTAAGAAAATTTAGTTCGTATTTTTCTTCGTCTAATTTCCTCCGTTTTGTTTCTCTCTGTAGCAACAACTGAATGGGAATAAAATACTAGTTTGCGTTTAGCAATCCGTTATTATGTTATTCGTATTGATGTTTTCCGTTTGTTCAAAAAAATAGAACATAGTTGATAGTAATCTCAGAACAATATTCGTATTCTAACATGAGTATCAATGTATTCCTTGTTTTTGTAAGTCAATAGATGATTCGTTCTCATGTAGCGAACATTTCACGTCAATATTTTGGACTAATCATCAAGAACAACCCAAGTTCTTCACTCGGTGTTTTATAAGGGAAAGCATGATGACGATGATGGGCTTGTTGAACTTGTTTTAAATATGGATTCTTGGTTTTAGCCCATGAAGAATATCGTTGATGAATGAGCCCATCGCGAATAAGGACATAGATTAAACCGTATAGGATCATTCCAATTCTAACAGCCATATCCATTGGTGAATGGCTGAACCATTCAATCCAGATAAATACAACAGAAATCGATGCGAAAAGAAAAGTGAAGACGTCATTCAGTTCGAACGATGAATGAAGCGTACGTGCGTGATGAATCTTGTGAATGAACCGAGGAGGACCAAGAAATATGTATTTGTGTAGGAATCATGAGATTAACTCCATAAATAAAGTTAGTGAAAAGTATTATATATGTATGACGTTGCTTTGTGTGTTTATGACAATGAATGCAGAGACGGAGAAAAAAACGGCTTAAATTGCAGCTGAAATCTATTATATAATCTTGTCAATCGTCTGTTTATTTTAAGATGATTCCAACATGAATTGTTCATATTGATATTTTTCTAATGAATAATTGTGTTTTCATAGAAAATCGAAAAATTTAATTTGAAGCTAAATCAAATAACTCATCCGTTTTGCCAAGCATCTTGCATTAAAAAAACCTATGCCGGTTATATTCCTTAATCCATGATTAACAGCAAAGTCGTATTAAGAAAACATGTAACTAGTCCAAATGTGATCAACAAAAACTATAAATACATAATGAGACGATGCATTCAGTACATTCTTGAGAAACAACATCTTCATCTCTTTTTCGCACTGTGAACTCTCCGCTCTGTTTCTTACTATGCAAAAGTGACATGTCATTAGCAAAACTTATTCTCTTTCAGAGCGCATCGCAGCATCTAGGTATGGTTTTTTTTTTGTCATTTCTCGAACTTTATTTCAAACAATACACTTTATACAATAAACAATTCTTCTATTTTCGTGTGGCTTCGATTTCTTTGACTAGTTTCTGATAATTCGAATCGAAGTCACTTTTCGTAAAATCTACATATAATCTTGTTCCGAGCAGCATCCCTAACCATCCATTTGGTTTATATTTCGCTTGTAATAAAATCGGCACAAACGGCTTTTTCAACCGATGAGCATATTCAGCTTCACTCTGACAATTCGGTGATTGTTTATACTTTTCTGTCATACATATTATCATCACAGAGGATTGCTCAACTGCATGTGCCATGCATTCTAGAGTACTTCCGTGCATATCATCGACGTCTATCCACGTACGATAACCTGAATTACGAAGAGACTGACAAATTCGTTGCACCAATTCTTTGCACTCGTGATTGTAACTTAACATAACGTGCTGAGATGATTTGGAAACAATCGGTTGATTAGAATTTGTTGACATGGTTTGCTTTAATTGCCAAAGAATACCTTTTGCGGCTTGTTGTATCGTTTCATTAGGATTGGTTTCAGCAAGTTGAACTAAGAGAGCGAAATATTTATCGTGACTATGAATTTTCGTTGCACATGATAAATCGAATGACAGAAACCAGACTGATTCAAGAATCAGCTGCACTTCTTCTTGCTGATCAATTTTCGCATGAAATCGACGTAGAATTTCAAATAGTGATTCAATGTGTTCATCGACTTGTCCAATGCGCATTTGAAAGTTTCGATGCGTACATAATTTCTTCAAACAATTCACTAAACTATACAGAGATATTTGATTCGATAGATGAAAATTTTCGCTGAGAAATGCTTGACGGATCGCCGAGAATAACTGTTCACAGAGATGATGACATGCATTATCAGATTCGAGTTCTTTCTCTGTGAGTAAATTCGAATAAAGTAAACACGAGATAAGACGTACTTGTTGCGCATCGGCTTTGAAAAGTGGTCGACATATTTGATTTATTATTATATCTAAATCAAATACATACTGATCTAACATCGAGATATTGTAAAGAATTGATAAGCATGATGTGAGGACGTGATGATGCAATTGTTTGAAAATCATTTCACCTTCACCTAGGCTAGATTTTCGAGTTAAGCTAGATACGTAATTGACAATAGATTGAATTAGGCCAACGCGATGAATCTCTTGTGCGAAAAGATTCGTTTCCACATCAGCACCTGTTAACAGATTGCTTAGACAACGAACAAGATGCCACAATGGAACTGTTGTGCCGCATTCGATCAATGCATCGAATAAGTGTTTAAAAGTGGATACAAATGCACAACTATGAATTTCGATTCCTGGGTGTAAAACGAATTCGCCCAACAAATTAAGCATATGTGTGAATATAAAAACACGATCATTTGAATCTGTTTGTGAGCGAGCCGTTTCATCGAGAACGCACTGTACGAAATAATCCGTATTTGATTTCGATAGCAATGGTACGATAATTGACTGATAAAAATCAGTATGATTACAAATATAAATTGAAAAGCGTGGCGTTGGTGCGCAAAAGAGAAAAACGGTTAAAATTTGATTGATTAACGCAGATGAAGTAACTAAGGAAGATTCAAGAAGGTAGATAACAAGTCGAGTACTATAATCAACGATTGACAACGATTCATGCATGGATGATTTTCGACGGTGATTAAACATGAAACAAGATACAAGTGATGACGAATGTGTTCGATGTATTGGTGACGTCAAAAATAATTCATTTACAAATTCTTTGGGTTTCTTACAAATAAGACAATATTGTTCAATAGACGAGTAGATTGCTAAATGAAGATCTTGACTGAAATATAACCGAGAACAGCACATCTTTCTTTGCTTTTCATCGAAATACTCACCTAACGGATTTCGTTAGACAGAAATCAGTATCATCTTTAAGCCATTGAAGAATTGAATGCATGATTGCAGTGCCTTGATCACTGCCAGCCAATTCCGCATCTAATTGGCACAAGCATTTAAATAATCGACAGCTGAGTTGCGCCAATTGTTGTTGGTGATTTTCGTGAGCTTTGCCTTTGCATTTCCACAATGTTGTTTGATCAATCGATGCGATGATTATTTGAATGATGTCAACTAATGATTCTAATGAATGGTAGACAACAGTTTTCCTTGTCTCTAATGTCGTTATCAATTGCTCGACATCAATAATACTGGCTTTGACATGATTTCGATAATCACGCGTTTTCAAACGTAAACATCTATTGAAGATTTCTTGTGTTGATTCATCAATCGCCATCATTTTCGTCGGTCTCCCGTTCGAATGTATATTTATTTGCATATACTCTTTCATGATTACTCACGTCGAAGTTAAAGAACGAAGAGAAGAGAAAAACGTAAATTTTTTTTTTCTCCGTTCGTTCGTTCTATTGCATGCATTGTACGAAATACAAAAGTGAACTTTTATGTCGAGTTACCGTTAGAAAAAGAGAGATGGTATCAGCTTGAAAGGAGGAAGAAAGAAAATGACATTCATTAGTTATCAGTACTTTCAAAATGTAAACGTGACAGGACGACATTATGATCTGAGAGATAAACTAGAAAATGAAGGTTCGAAATGTTTCACATTTGCAACATTTCGTTTTCGTACAAGCTATTCAAAGGTGTTATGTAATACACACGCAAAATGATCGAAACACTCTTGTTCAGCATCAGTAATGTTTTTCAATGTAAATCATGAAGAAGATCATTTGTTTCACGGATACTTGGAAAATGCCTGTTTGAGTTGCAATCTTGATCTAATCTGCAAGAAATTAAACATTTCAGTGTATAGTATAATCTATCGCGTGTAATGATGTCTTGTAATAATTGTTGTTCGTTTCGGCACCAACTAGTGGCGCCATCTATGTAGAGATTTTAATCAGCACAACTCGTAAACATCTATATTTTCTTTCGGTTTGAAATGAATTTTCGTGTCAAAAAATAATTTTTCACCGATTTTCTCGTCATCTATTTTAGGAAATAATATTTTGTAATCTATCGTCTGTCGATCGATTGTGTGTTGTGCCTATGTTCTTCTTCCTCAGATATAATATATTGTTTATTTATTTTCAACTGTCTGATCATCTCATAAATAGATTTTTCTTGTTGAAGATTCTTGTTTCTTTCTTCCAGTCGTTCACCTTCAATTCTTGTTTTCTCTCGATGTGTTGGGCTTGTCGTACGAACTCCATCCTATTCTTCAATCATCAGATTCAACTTTCTCAGCTTGTCAAGTCGTTTTCCAATGGTGTTACCTCGTCCAAATCAAACAACTGCAACTCACTATGAACTAAATACGAAAAAGTGTCAAACAACAAAAGCGAACAGTAAAACAAAAAAGAAATCCAAACAACGTCTACTAACTACAAAGCCCGTTCAAACTAAACGAAAGAAACTAACTAAGGTAAAGCATTTCTGGCATCACTATCGAATAACTAACTGACAGTTTCTTCCTAGCGCGTTGACTTAAACGATCCATCGCTTGATACCATTACTTTACGACGAAGTCGTCGTCTAAATTCTAAAACTAAACAAACCACTCCTCTTCCCTGCTCGAATACTAAACCCCATTCGTTACGACGTACGAAAAATTCCTGTTCACATTCAATCAAACAAGATCATTTAGTTTCATCCATGGGTTTACGCAATGGCAAGATCGTTAATCTGCGTTCATTCATATCGGATACAACACCAACTCAAGAGATCACGGCAACGTCATTGCCATTACCTTCATACAATCCCTTACCAATAGCGCATCAAACGCTTGTATCCTGTACATCAAAAACTGCACATCAGCAGAATAATATCAATAACAATAATAACAATAACAATAATAATGATTTCAATTTGCTCTTTTACTATTCGAATCTTACGAATCATCCTTCGTTAGATCCGAGTAATTATTTTCCCGCACGACTAGATATTCTTCTTGATCGGCCGCCTGCATCACGTGAGAAACAATTGGAATACGCCTGGAATCATGAAGATCGTTCGATGAACATTTTTGTTAAACATAACGATCCATGTACTTTCCATCGACATGTAAAGCGAAGCATTCGCTTGATTCTCATTCGCTAAATTTTCTTTTTCATTGTTTTAGCCTGTAGCACAAAGTACCGATGCTGTTCGCTGTAAAAAAGGCTTCTCCAGTGGAATACACGTATGGGAAATAGAATGGTGAGTCAGGATAAAATACAAACTCTTTGATAAAGTTGATCTTTAGGAATACGAGACAACGTGGTACGCATGCAGTCGTTGGCGTTGGAACATTAAAAGCTCCACTTCATTGTCCCGGCTATCAAGCATTAGTTGGTATGACTCAAGAATCCTGGGGATGGGACTTGGGTCGAAATAAACTTTATCATAAGGGCATCAATAGCGTTTATGCATCAACACAGAACCCTTCTACTCCAACAAACTTTTCTGGTCTATTACCATCAACGACAGCATCATCGACAATGACTGATCCAGCAGATGCATTGAACAATAATGGTATTGCTTATTCAACAAAATCAGATGATTATTTTGTTGTACCTGATAAATTTCTTGTGATTCTCGATATGGAAGAAGGAACATTATCATATATTGTCGATGGACAATATTTAGGTGTAGCATTCAGTGATTTAAAAGATAAAGGCACACTTTATCCAATGGTTTCATCGGTATGGGGACATTGTGAAATAACCATGCGGTATATCAATGGCTTACAACGTAAGTTCTCTTCATTTATGTTCGTCAAGAAAACAGCTCTTCGTTTTTTTCTTCTTTAGCTGAACCTCTTCAGCTGATGGATACATGTCGTCGTGTCATACGTAAACAGTTAGGACGAACGAATTTACATTTAATCAACCAGTTACCATTACCCACCTCTCTTCAAAATTATTTAGTTTATCAATAGAATAACAATAATTTATTTTCCTTACTTCATGCTCATTTTCTTTCTTTCTTTCTTTCTTTCTCTCTTTCCAACAACTATCTCTTCTACTACTTTAACAGTGCTCTGTACCATATATAGATAGATGTTTTTTTTTATTTGTTTGTTCCCTCATATATTGAAAACAGAATTTTTGTGTAATAGCTTTTTCTTGGACGTTTTGCTTGTATATTGTTGTGTGTGTGTGTGCGTGCGTTTGTGTGATCAGTTTTCTTTTCAATGCTGGATAGCATATGTATATATATATATATACATACCTATATATATACATATATCTAAATGAATGTTGAGCACCATGATAGAATGTTTTATGCTTGCAGATTTTCGTCATGGCATCGAACACATTTTATAATCAGACAAAGCAAGGAGATGAATAAAATGAAATGAAGTTATTTGTTTTTGTTTTCTCAAATGTAGAAAACGACAGCCTCTTAATGATACTATCGCGAAGAAGCGACAGGAGGTTGTTTATCGACCCTCATTGATGAAAATGGCACATGTGACAAGAACATTTTGGACGCAAGCCGAAGCTTTAGACTACATTGTTGAAAAACAGAAAAATAATGATACAGTAACTGTTAAGATTAACAGAGAAATCCAGTAACCCTTTTCTCTTACGATAGGATGAGATTCTTTATCTATTCAGTTTCGAATCTCAACCGGAAGGTAAACGTCGATATCAAGTTGCTGACATAGATGTTTTTATTCACGAATATTAGTAAGGCATGATTTCATTCGAATCTACTGATTCCAACACGATAATTTAGCCAATTGCCAGCCAATCAACGGCACACCTATGAAATCATCATTGACAGTAAGCAAGTTTTTCATACACAAGGAGTTGATTGTACGAAGCAAAATTTCTAGAGAAACCTTCGAAGCTTTATTTCGATCTTGAATACGATACTGCTGCTAATCCAAAGCTTGATGGGCCGAAACTAACAACAAATTTTGTTCAGGTAGATGTCACATGAGAGTATACAATATATTATGGTTTTATTTCTAGTTTGTACTGAATTTCATGCGAAAACGAAGCGATGATTTGAATTATTCAATTAAAGACGTACTTGTTCTGGATTCTACGTATGTAAACGAGAAGAGATGATTAGGAAAAGCGTTTGTTTATTCCTTTCAGATCAGCAAAGAAATTTAGTCGTCATTTGATTTTTCAAACGAAAGATCCATTTCTTGATAACATTGCCGTCGGCAAATTCGTCAATCTTATTTTAGAAGATGTTCATGGTTGCTTAATCAACCATCAATGTTCTGCTGTTCTCAATTCTCCTGTATCTCAAGCTCAACAATCTCAATCTCATTTTGATTCGTCAGTTTTCGCTCGAAATCTTCTTACCAGCCTTGAACCTTATTTATATCGCTTTGAACAATGTGAGTGCATTGATGACTATTCACAAATTAAATTCAAAGATATTGTTGAGTTTATCATTAACAAAGGAGACGGAAGTGGGATCGCCTGGTTCTGCGATATGGGTAAAGATACATCGATGATAATTCAATACTGATCCGATGTTTTCGTAGGTGTTTACACGAAAAATCGAGCATTTCGTTTACTTCATTCAAGTAAATTTGATAAACATGAATGCTTTTCTGTTGCACCTGAAAATCAATGGAAACCTATCCTACGACCTTCGCATACATGTTCAGCCGTGCCCAGTGAAGCTGAGCGACAGATATTCATGGCATCACTTGTCTATTTCAATAAGTAAACATTTGAACTAACTGATTTTCGAATCAATAAAAAAAACATGTTTTTTCTTTTAGACCAATTCGACGTTTCATCCACGTCGACGATGAAATCCTAGCGGCGAGTAAGACCATTCTACCGCGTAATCAACGTCCTGCTCAGTCATCTTACACAACCGAAGATATGAAAAAGATATCGTTGGATTATCCAGAACTGGTTCACTTCATGACTAACGTAGCTCGTGACAAGAGAGCCAACAAAGATGAAATGTGTATGAGTCGATTGTATAAAGCAAAAGAAATTCAAAATGATTTTCGCTGGGAAATTAGTTTTATGTATGTTGGCAATTATCGATACTGCGAACGAATTCGTCGTCATCATAAGCAAAACAATATCTAGTACGTACATTCATTTTCGTACAAAACTCACTGAATTCTCTTTGCATTTTCTAGTTTCGTTGTTGATATGCGCAAAGGTACTTATCGACAGAAGTGCCATGATCCCGATTGTAAAACATTTCAAGGAATTGAACAAAAATTACCAGTGAATGCCACCCCGTGGTTAATGATGCTTGATGAAGATTGGGAAAACAAAGGATTCTAGATTATTTTTATGTTTGTCATATATAATTATATATATATTTAAACAATGGATTTATTAATAAATGAAAGATAGTACAATTTGAAGAAATCGATTCATTGATCGTTTAATTGGTTGCTTACAACCGCGAGATTATCTTGGAACATTTGAAAATGAGGATGATTTGTACATAATGATCGTTTACTTGTTTCCACAGCTTTCGTATGAAAATCGACTGCTTTGCGATAATCTCCGAGGTTCTTGTACACTGCGCCAATGTTGTTATAACAAGTCGCAAACATTGGGTGAGTTTTCGGAAGAATCTTCTCGGCGATTTCAAGGGCGCGTTGATAAAATAGTAGCGCTGTTGTATACTCCTTCATGCTGTATAATATCAATCCGATATTGTTATGAGTTATCGCTAACGAGATATGATTCTGCGGGAGAATGTATTCTTCAATTTGCAAAGCTTTGTGCTGTGATCTCAGCGCGTCGGAATACTCTTTCATGTTGTTGTATGTTACAGCCATACTTTTATAACACATGGCCAGTAGAGGATGGGTTGATGAGAAGTTCTTTTGATAGATTTCAAATGATTTCTTATAGAATTTGATCGCTTCGGTATAAATTTGTTGATTATCTTTGATTACACCCATTTGATGGCATAGGTAAGCATGTTCGATATCGTTGACAGTAAGTTTTAATAACGCACTGTAGACATTCTCTGCAGCATTGAAATTTCCCAATCGTATTAGCAAATTTCCTAGTCTTGGCCATCCAAATTTGTGTTGTGTTTCTTCTTGTGTTTCTCGGCGGATTCGTTCTGTCAACGCACTCAATTGCTGATCGTTGTCCTTCGTTAATATCAAATCGACTTGCCAGAAATTGTCGTCTTCGGTATCGAATGGTTTGATATCATCAATACGAAAGATTGTGTTCATCGAGAAGAGAATTTCCTGTTCAGAATCCTTATAATAACTCGTGTTTTTCAACGAGGCATAGGGTGCTGAAAGTATCGAAGGATCAATCATCATCTGAAAGACGATACCACTCGAATTTGGATCTGCCCGTACAGCATGACGTGCGAACGATAATGCGACATCGCGTTTCTTCGATGTTGATAAGAAGTTATTGAATGATAGTAAGCCACCTTTAGTTTTCATTAATTTATCAAAATCAGGTCGTGGTAATTTTTGACCGCGATAGACTACGAATGGCCTAATCTTTCGGCATCGCTTAAGAAATTGTTTTTTATATAAATGTCCAATTTTCATATGAAGATCATGAATGAAAAAGCCCATTCGAATGATTGTTTCAACTTCCAGATTGCGTAATGATCGATTAAGTATCGAATAAACGCAAGAATCATACGTATACCACCGTATAACTGATTGGCCATAGTATTCTCGTTCAAATTTACTGATATTCCTCAATTCGTGAGGGTTATTTGCATATAAATCACGACAATAAGATGCGAAATCCTTCACTGAACGTCGGTCATAAGTGATTTCAAAGAGAATTTCTTTCAAAATTTGTGTATACATGAACGACGGATCGAGTTGATTTATAGGCTCTTGTGTTGTGACGAAACTGATCGGAATGAAGTTCTCGTCGTAATTTTGTGCTGTTTGTTTTAACGGCCTACATAGGTCTGGAATCGTTGTCTCAACTGCTTTGATTTTTGGGAATCGCTTAATCCATTGTTGATGGATACATTTGATGTTACAACAAATGTAAATCGAATCGAGTTGCGACATTCCATGAAAGATCGAAATGCTCGTTCGGCCGAGTGTAGCCGAAACAATAAGAAACACTTTTTCATTGTGCAATCCTGCTAGAAAATGATGACATTGATCCACGTTTGTGAAGAGATGAATGGTATTTATAATACGCCGTAGATGAGTGATGTTAGTTTGCTGTGCTTCGTTATGTTCATCAAGCGTCGAATCTAACCAAATGAGAACAAGACGACAGGAATCAGCCTGTGATGCTGAAGGAATAGTAAATTCTGTTGACTGGTTGGAACCCATTTCGAGAACCGAATGCAAACGAAATTATGCTTTTATAGGATTAACACAGGTTGCAACAGGAAGAAAAGCATGATTTTGTTCTGTAGAAAAAGGAATTTGAGTCAATATTGTCGATACTGTAATATTACAATTTCGGATATTCTTTTCGATGTCAGCGAAATGGACAAGAATGATAGAGGAAACTGATTTTATTCAAATTCTTTCTCTCAATATACACAGATAAAGTTTTCGATTAGATAACTGTATTGGATTTAGCATAGCGTTTAATTTCTGCAGGTAAAGGCTTCGATTCAATAAATTGTTTTAATTCATTGCTGTTGATTGTCATGATCATTGTATGTTCGCCACTCAATGGTTCATCTACCAGGACATATCGACCGAAATATCGTCGAATAAAGCCTCTTTCAATCAAACGGATGAATGTCTAAACGAAAAGGAAGCATTTAATCCATACGATAAACTTTCTTATCTCACCTTGCGTACAACCCCTTTATCATAGAAATACTTGTGATTTTTCATCACATATTTTGAGTATTCATGATACACTTGATCAAAAGTAAACTTTGTATCCGTAAGAATTCCACCGCTGTTTTCCTCTTCGTCTTGATCGTCCTCATCGCCGCTGTCGTTTGCTCCACTGATTTGATTTTGTAATCTTTCATCCATACGTTTAATAACATTATTCGTCATTAAGAGTAATAACAGTTCTAAGTGAGTTAAACATCCGTCTAGGTATTGATCGGGTCGAGTATCATCGTCCAGATTTGCGCTGGCATCTCGAAGATAATGAATAATCTTTTGTTCAATATTTGTTAACGAATTGAATAGATCTTTCTCGATCTGTATATCTTTTTTGATTTTGTACGTTTGAAGAATGTATTTCATGTAGTCAGCAGTAGGTGGTGGTGAGAGAATGTAATAGATTTGTGAGAAACGTGACTTCAAACGTTTTTCGGGCAGTTCAAGACAATCGGCACGATTGGAAACGGCGATGGTCAAGATTGAATAGCTTTTCTTATCAGAATAGACAGCGTCGAATAAGGTGTAAAGGATTGAATTCAATTTCTGATAGGTAAACTGCTCGAAATGATCGAGAACAACGATGAAGTACAGTTTCTTGTCTTTGTTTTCATTGGCGATAGTTTCGAATAGGATTTGCAGATTTTCATACTGATGTTCTTGATTGGTTTTCATTTGAATATCGTATTGCGATGAGATTTCTTGCACAGCTGACGATTCGACGGAATGAATCAAACCATTGAGACGAAAGATGAGCAAGCGCTCGAGAAGAGATAGATCTTCGGCACGAAGTTGAGTGAAAATATGATCGAGTAGTTTGGTTTTACCACAGGATGGTGGACCCGCGACGAGGACGGTTTCACTTTTATTTTCGACTACGTGACGACGAAGAAATTGTGAGAATTGTTGAAGAAATAAGTCGATAGTTGGATTTGTGAAAAGAGCAGGTGTGGATGGAATTGTTGGTTTTGAAGTAGCACGAGATGGTTGACGTCGTAGACTCATTTTGTGTTCAATTGATGAATGGGAAAGATATGATCCGTCTTAATGTTCGATCATCGAAGAAAATCAAGCACGGCGCCATCTATAATATACTATTGATATCAGACAGTTTTATACAAATGAATACTTGATACTCAATAGAAAACTACTCGAAGTACAGATAATAATATTACTGTGATGAAATCATACGATTCGATAGGATCATCCTTTGTCCGGGAAATCTGAAATGAATCATTTGGTTCTTTCTTCTTCGTGTCTATTCTCTTGTTCATTAGTTAGCAAAGATGGTGAACGAGAAGCTTATTCTATTTGGTGTATGTTAGAATTCTATCTAATCCTTTTTGATATTCTAATCTGAAAATTTAGGTCAATTCCTTGATCAGCGCACCGCTTGAACCAATTAAATCCATTCAAGATCTTCGTAATGCGGAACACTTCTTGAATGTGATCAGTCAAATGTATGACACATTTCTTTGTTGTTTTGAATAACTCGTGAACATCGTCTCTTGCTTTAGCGAAGCACAAAAATTTGCAGAATCACGTGTTGAGATTCCATCAGCTGATGAAACTGTTCATGATAAATTCAAATTCATCCTTGACTATCTCTCGAGTACGTAGAATTCCTGCATCGATTTGTTCACTGATCTTGATCTACTACAGAACAATCAACATCGTCTATCACGGAATGGAATATCAATGACTTAACACGAGGCAATGATACTCTTCTTTCCAAAGTAAATCGATATCGATCGAATTCAGTTCCTAAAAAAAGAGAGTCGTTCTTTCAGACCGCGTTATTGGTTGTATTTGCTGCACATGCTGATACGTACTTCTATTCGAAATCATTGGAAACTGATGAAGCTCAACATGAACAACTAGCAGCACTTTTCGATTTGCATATGATTGAAGCTACACAAAATAATCCATATCAATTAAATATTGACGCTTGCTTAAAAGATGGTTCGTAAAGAGATTCTTTTTTCGATTATTTTTAGTGAATGCATACCCTTTAGATTCGACCGGTGGACAACCTAAGCAAACGACACCGGTTATTAGAAAACGTCGGAATACGCAGATTTGCAGTAAGTCATTTTACGTTCATATCATCGCGTGAAATCTGTTTTCTTTCCTTCGAAATAGATTTAAATGACTCATTGAACAATCCGAATCGTTCGTCAATTCTTGATCGAAGCTTCACTCGTTCCCCTGGTGTACGTTAGATTTCTAGCACTATTCGTCAACATATTCTATCTTTTCAGCAATCATATGCGGCAGCCACTGCAGCTGCGCAACAAGCACGCGCACTTCAAGAGGATCTTTTCAAAGTGCAATACGAACTCGATGATCTTCAACATAAATACGGTGGTTTGGAAAAAAGTTATAATGATCTCAGTAAATCATCCTCGTTCTTGAAAACATTCGTTCTATTATTCGATGTGTTTTAGAGGAAAAGAATCGTGAACTGTCCGAAAAAGTTCTTCGACAAGCAGATTATGATACTATCAAGGATGAACGAAACAAACTTCGCGAAGATCTTCATCGCTATGAAATCGATAATAAACGGTAGATTCCTTTCTTCGATTTTTCATTTCACCGTGTTTTTTGTTCGTTAGTCTCCATGGAGTGAAAGAAAACGTAGCAGATTTACAGCAACGTCTTCAGCAATATCAAAAGAAAAACGATGAAATGCATGAAAAAGTCGCTACTTTGGAAAGAAAAGTACTGCGTCATCCTCTTCGATCTCTCAAAATGAACTTCTCATCGAATACTTTAGCTTTGTGAGTCCAAACAACAATGTGATGAATACAGCAAGAAGATTGTGAATCAAAATGCAGATCTTCTTCTTCTCTCCTCGTCAAACGAACGCGTGAAAATGTTGGAAGTAGAAAATCAACAGATGAAAATCATTAAAGAGCAACGCGAAAGCGAACTACTTCGACAAATTCGTCATTTACAAAACGATAAAGAAGAACTCCAACGCAAACTCGACGGTAAGAACGAATCTTTGTTTTCTCTTGCCAAAAAGACACGATGGGAAATTTAGAGCCCATGACTACCATCGAAACTCCATTAATCGTTGCTGAGAAACGAGCGTTGGAAGAAGAGTTACATACGCTAAAAATGTCGTTTTATGATCGACGTGAAGCCGATACGGAAATCGAATCGTTCAAACAAACAATCAAACAATTAGAAGAGAAACTTGAACAACTCCGAAACGAATGTCAAGAACTGTACAAACAAAAGCATGAATATGCTGAAGAGCAAATCTCACGTACGTCATTTTGTTTAACATTTTCAGTTGTTACTCACGAAATCTGTTTTAGTTCGTAATGAACTTCACGCCCAGTTAGGAAGTTATGAAAATAAATTAAATTCATCATCGAAACTCGTGGAAGAATACAAACGAGAAAATGCGAAGATCGTAAGGATTATTTGTACTAGAAAAGTGTAGCAAGAAAATATTTTCGGATACTTTAGAGTGATGAATGTAATCTGCTTCGAAGTGAAATCATTTCGTTGAAAAGTAAACTGCATGGACAAAGTAGTGAACTCAATTCTGAGATTGTTAAGTCTTTTGATCTTCGACATCAACTCGGTTTACTTAACGAGCAAGTGGCGCTGAAATCCAGTGAAATCGTCAATCTACTAACAAACATCGATTCTTTGAAAGTCGAAATCGATCATATTAAACTTGACCGAGATAATGGTCAAACACGTCTAAATGATTTACAAATGCAATACGACAAATTAACGAATACATGTTCAATGTATGAAATGAAATTGAACGAGCAAGAAGAACGCGAGACAGAATTGAAATTACAAGTCAAACAAGTACGAGAAATGCATGAAAATATTGTTCATGAAAAAGTGCGTTCACAAACGGAATATACAGACGCTCAAATGCGAGTAACAAAAGCTGAACAAGCGTTGAAAGATAAGATTGAAGAAGTTGAAAATGTAAGTGCAGAAGCCAAATGAAAATTCACTCTCACGTTTTTATCTCATTTCAGTTGAAAAAAGCCGCACGATTGTACAATCAAGATATCAAAGAACTGGAAAAATACGGTGAAGATCTACGTGAACATTACGAAAAATCCAAAGTTACGCATAAAAAAGTAAGCAACATAAATCATCGATGTAAGTCCTTAAGAATTTCCTTAGACCGAACAAGAATTGAGTGAACTAAAAGCGACTCATACGAAGACATTATCGGATTATGAAGAATTACAAAAACAAGTGGCACTTCTAAAAACCCGTTGTGGTCAATTAGAAAGTGAACGTTTACCGTTACTTGCTCAATTAGAGTTCGCTGATCGAAATCTTCGACAAGTGAAAAAACAACAGCAGCAACAACAACAACAACAACAAGCGACAATGATGACGAGTACAACTGTTCATCATCAACCACCGGCCGTTTTACAACCTATCGAAAATAATAATAAATCAGTCTCGCGATTAGTTCGATCACCAAGTCTCGACATGCGCGTCATGCGTCGTACAAGTAAGAACCTAATTTTTCGTTTGCTTTAAACCATGTCTCTGTTTAGCTGATAAAATGGATGATACTCGTTCATTGGATCACGATGATTTAGCATTACTCCTGCATAAGAGTCAATCGTACAATCACTATGCTTTGTAAGAATAATTCATTGCGAAAGTTGGTGGAAATGTTGATTTATTTTTCTAGAAATGGTCGTTCGACGGATCATTTAGCGAAATATGGTATAAATCTTCATTATTTATCTATTTGTGTTACTTAGTTTGCGTTTCTTTATTAAGAAATGGAAAATGAAGAGGAACCGATTCATCTCGATTTAGGTTCAATCGATTATAACCGACGTATGACAGAATTACAACGTCGAAATCTTAGTCAACCAATGCATTTACGTACAGCGTATGCACTTGAAACATTGGAACACGATCCCGAAAACTTTTCGGCTAGTTTTATACGCAAAGGCGGGATAGCGAATGATGAAAATCTAGCACGGCAAAGAATTGCTCATGAAAATCAAAAAGGAACAGAGGTGATGCTGATTTCTTCGAATAGAATTTTACATTCATTTGTCTTTTTTAGACGCCAAAAGCTTCTCGATTCAAGAATTTATTCAATCGTAAATAAAATTTCTACTCTTACTCGTTCAATTGACAAATTAATGTTTCATATATAACTACTAATGCAAAATGATTCTTTTTTTTTTCGTTATACAAATCAAATGTTTAACTTTAGATGAAATAATAAAGAAGTTCACCTGCTATAAATCTTCCTTTATTTGCGTTGAAAATGCATTCGAATCAGTTTGCTTTGTGTTCAATGTCTGATCATTCTCATTGTCGAATTTTGTCGATTGTAATAACAGAAGAAATTCAATGGATTTCAATGTTTGATGCATTTCTTCAAATACTTGTCGGATTTCATTGGACGTCGGAGAAGCATTGTTTACCAATCGATTCAGTTTGGTATTTGTTGCTTTACCGCGAAATAAGATATATATTAAAAGAATAAACAGTACTGTGAGGAGAGACGAAGCGAAGATGGTTTTCCCTGTGGAAGAAAATCGCTGATTTCGTTGATGAGAAAGAATAGTTGACTGTATAACGCGAGTTGTGCTTCGATCGACGAAGTTCGAGGTCGATTTTCTACTTGATGAATTATGGCTCATTGTATTCAAAAATAGGATCGGAGTTGGTATATAGTATTTGATTATTTACGTGATTTTATCTGTGTTTTTGCTAAATCACGTTCTATTCAAAATACACTCGAGCATGGTTATTCGCTTGATTAATCATCACTCATCGAAATTACCAATAAGGTTGCATCAAGTACTTACATATTTTCATACGAATATCGCAGCATTTACGTCACTGCTTCTGTACTTCCGACAAATCATATTCTATTCAAAGCAACATATCTAATTAATATCGATATAACTATATAAACTTGTCACTGGAGACGTTGATTAAATCGTCGATCACTGATTGTTCTGAAAATTTGGACCATTTGTATGCTCTTTTTTTTCTCAGTAAATCTATCGAAAACATTCGATCCGCAATTATTTTAATCTCGCTGTGATTTCAAAAGTCGGTCGTGTCAAATACATCCTATTTGATAGCGATTTAGAAAATTGATGATTCGATGCATTCTAATCATTTTATCCTCTTATAATTCATATTTTTTTAAATTTGATATCAGATATTTGCTTGAAAACAATACCGTCCAACAAACTATATATATATACACCGGCAATATTGTGTGACAAACATAAAATTTTCGATCGTTCGATTAAAACTATGGTCTCGGCATACACCGCCATCGTCTTCATCGTCAGTTTGGCTGCGCCATTGGCATATGCCTGTGTCGTCGACAACTTGAAAGGAACTTGCATGGAAAAATCTGCATGCACAGGCCGAACAGTTGCCGGAAAATGCTCTGGTGCTGCAAATATTCAATGTTGTCTACCAACTGGCACATCTTGCTCAGCTAGTGGAAAGAGTGGTGTTTGCGTTGATGTCGGTTCATGTACTGGAACAACCGTCAGTGGCTTATGTCCAGGTGCAGCTAACATCAAATGTTGTGTTGCTAGCGGTGGATCAACAGGTTCACCAGCTGGTCTTTGTGGTAGCTATGCTGGCAGCGAAGTTTCGTCGATTGCTGGTAACGATAATGTCATGTATTCAGTTGTTAAGATCAGATCAGAACATTTAACTACTCCAAGCTCAGCTTCATTGTCACCAACTGACTCTGACAACACGATGACAACAACGACAGCTTGTGCTTTCGATCAAATGGCTACCGCTGCCAAAGCTGCTGGTGTGTCTATCAAAATTAGTTCTGGTTTCCGTACCATTGCTCGTCAGAATTACTTCTGGAACTGTTATCAAACCAAATCATGTAACAATGGCAATTTGGCTGCAAGACCAGGCACGTCGAACCATGGTAAAGGCATTGCTCTCGACTTAAATACAGATTGTGGTAAACAAACCGGTGCTAAACCAAACTGTGGCGGTAGTGCTGTTTATCAATGGTTATACAATAATGCTCATAATTACGGATTCACTCGTACAGTTCAAAGTGAACCATGGCATTGGGAATTCCGTGGTGTTGGTGTTGCACGTGCCAGCTTCTCTTAAATAATATTAACTTTTTCAAAGACACAAATTTAAATCATGCAATACTTCTCGTGCAGTTTTAATCACTACTCAAGACATATGTAGAAGTGCTTTTCTTTTGTCTAGTATTCCTATCATCGGATTTAAATAAATACTGAGCATCTATCAACGTCATTGCTCCAATGTATGCGCTAGCTATTTTCGATCTGGCCGTAACTCAAATGAAGTAGTTGTAGAATACATTGGTTGAATATTTAATTCTCTGTGATCGTATAGCGAAAGATTGTTCATTGTCTGTAGTACATACATGTATGTACACCACGAGAAGGAGAGAGACATACCAGACAGTGATTATTTTTAATCAATAGAAGAATGGCACAAAAGAATTTGGTTAGCGTTAGAAAACTTTTGTCTTTTGGGAAAAGCGAACAAATGATAGTGCATTGTAATGTGGCGTTTCATAGCGATAGAAATTTACCCAAAACTTCAATTTGATAGAATAAAGGCTTGTACTTTGGATGAATATGAGACAACTTCTCTCTAGATCATAGAATTACTATTTGCTGAGAATGGAAGAGCAAATGGCCGAAGATTCTTTCTCCCTTTCGTTCGTGCTATATCACTCAACCAAGAAATCCATGACGTGTCCTTTCGTACTTAGAAAACATTAACGTTTTCACCCGATCGACTATTACTCATCTTGATACATATCTGATTGCGTCAATTGGCAATATATTTCGATATGGATGTATAAGCATTTACACCATGGCTTTTGTACTTTCTATATATGACATCGTATACATAGCAACATATCGAAGATATTTATTTATAACTATATCAATTATCGTCGTCGACGAGTTAATACGAACATTAATGAAATCGCCCACCACTGATTGTACCAAGAATACGAGCCATTAATCTCTTCTTCTTCTTCTTCTTCTCTTTTTTTTAGTGCATCCATTGAAAACATTCGATTCATACCTAATTTAGGCAGTCAATTCTATTAAATATATATGTTATTTGATTACGATTTAGAAACTAGCAATTCAACACTGTTTCAATTCTCTTGAAATATCTTTTTTTTTAATTTGATATTAGATCCGTGGCTGAAATAACAAGAAACTATGTCTAAAGACTTTCTGGTTACGAACAAAACTCAAAATTTTCGACCACTTGATTAAAACTATGGTTTTAATATACATCGCTGCCGTCTTCTATGCTACTTGCCAGTAGGCACATCTTGCTCAGCTATTGAAAAGAGCGGTGTTTGTGTCAATGTCGGTTCATGTGCTGGAACTGTTGTAAAATAAAATCATGCAATAATAGTAACAAGGCTGCACCAACACAGTTTATCCCTGGTTATAGTCATGAATCCTCCTAAATACGGATTAACTCGTACAGTTCAAAGTGAACCATGACATTGAAAACTCCATGGTGTTGACGTTGCGCTTTCTAGATATGCCTAAGTCGGAATAATTTCTCAAAAAATAAAATCATCATATATTTCTGCCTGATACATATACATGACTGCTTGCGACATCTACATAATTCTTCTTTTTGTTTTGTCTTATTAATATTTCGATCGTGGGATTAAAATAAATCGTGACCATCTATTAAGAACATGATTGCAATGAATTAACTTTCGAATCATAAATCATTTTTAAAAGCCAAAGAAAATAGACCGATAGGAGATGTACCAATCAGTATTGATCCATATCATCAATCAATAACTCAGGAATACTCCCGATGATTCGAGTATCTTCCATGACGTTTCGATTCGATAATAAATAAGTGAGATCTATTTGACTTTAGATCATTTGTTAATATGTTCGCTCAACAACGCGTCATCAATGCCTGTCTAAAACATCTAACACCACGACTTAGTCATGAGCAATCATCAATAATTCGAGTAAAACTACCTTGTGTGACTTGCGAATTATCGATTTTCATTTTCATGTTTTCGTTCAGGCTACTCTTCAAGCACAGAATGTTCGTCAGAAAAGGTAACTTTACTCTCTGTACTGTTTCCCTTAACAGCTTTGTTTCTCTATATAGTGACTCCAAGGATGTTTCAAAAGCTAGTAGTGGAGGCAAAATTAAAGGTCATATTGTTGGTATCGATCTTGGCACAACCAATTCATGTGTAGCTATCATGGAAGGCAAAACGCCAAAAGTGCTGGAAAATGCTGAGGGTTTGTTTTAACTAGAATTCCTTGTATTCTTGATAAGATATGTTTAGGTATGCGAACAACACCGTCGGTTATCGCATTTACTAAAGATAATGAACGTCTCGTTGGTATGCCTGCTAAACGTCAAGCCGTAACCAATCCTCAGAATACATTTTATGCAACAAAACGTTTGATCGGAAGAAAATTCAACGATGATGAAGTTAAAAAAGAAATGTAAAGACCAAAATATTCGTTTTAACCATGTAAGAAGAATGAGTTCATTCTAGGCAAAGTGTATCATTTAAAATCGTTCGTGCCAACAATGGCGATGCTTGGGTTGAAGCTAACGGTAAAAGCTACTCGCNGTCAAGCCGTAACCAATCCTCAGAATACCTTTTATGCAACAAAACGTTTGATCGGAAGAAAATTCAACGATGATGAAGTTAAAAAAGAAATGTAAAGACCAAAATATTCGTTTTAACCATGTAAGAAGAATGAGTTCATTCTAGGCAAAGTGTATCATTTAAAATCGTTCGTGCCAACAATGGCGATGCTTGGGTTGAAGCTAACGGTAAAAGCTACTCGCCCAGTCAAATCGGTGCTTTTGTCCTGATGAAAATGAAAGAAACAGCCGAGAATTATTATGGATCATCAGTGAAAAATGCAGTTGTTACGGTTCCAGCCTACTTTAACGATTCACAACGACAAGTATGCACGAATTCTCAAGTGAACAGCCATCACTTTTCTGTGTACTTTAGGCAACGAAAGATGCTGGTCAGATCGCTGGTTTAAATGTTCTTCGTGTAGTCAATGAGCCAACAGCAGCTGCACTAGCGTATGGATTAGAGAAATCCAACGACAAGATCATTGCTGTCTATGATCTCGGTGGCGGTACATTCGATATCTCAATCTTGGAAATGCAATCGAATGTATTCGAAGTCCGTTCGACAAATGGAGATACATTTCTGGGTGGAGAGGATTTCGACAATGCTCTATTAAAGCATCTTGTTGCTGAATTTAAAAAAGAAGTAAGATGATATGTTGTGCATAAAGATCGAGAAGATTTGATTGTTTTCTTTTCAAGAGCGGGATTGATATAACAAAAGATCCACAAGCGATGCAACGTTTGAGAGAAGCAGCAGAAAAAGCGAAATGTGAATTATCTTCAGCTTCACAGGTAAGAATTTCAGTTCATTTGTCTTAGTCAATGGAATCCTTCGGGCTTTTTTTAGACGGATATCAACTTACCTTATTTAACCATGGATAAATCAGGTCCAAAGCATATGAATTATAAATTAAGTCGCGCCCAATTTGAGAATCTTGTCGCACATTTAATCAAACGAACCATCGGTAAGAACGCACATGATTTCCTCGAATGTTTTTTTTTCTCACGCGTGTTTTATATATTTAGAACCGTGTAAGAAAGCAATAAAAGATGCCGATGTTAAAACAGGCGATATCAACGATGTTATTCTTGTCGGTGGTATGAGTCGAATGCCTAAAGTGAGAAAACTTGCTGAATAATTCAGTGAGAAAATTCTCGATTTCTTAGGTTCAACAAACAGTGCAAGAATTGTTTGGTAAAGCACCAAATAAGTCAGTCAATCCTGATGAAGCTGTTGCTATGGGTGCTGCTATTCAAGTAAATTTCGTTTTATTAATTCATTTACGTCCTTTTCTGATTTCGATGCTTTTCCATTGTTCAGGGCGGCGTTTTGGGTGGTGACGTTACTGATCTCCTTCTTNTTCAGTGAGAAAATTCTCGATTTCTTAGGTTCAACAAACAGTGCAAGAATTGTTTGGTAAAGCACCAAATAAGTCAGTCAATCCTGATGAAGCTGTTGCTATGGGTGCTGCTATTCAAGTAAATTTCGTTTTATTAATTCATTTACGTCCTTTTCTGATTTCGATGCTTTTCCATTGTTCAGGGCGGCGTTTTGGGTGGTGACGTTACTGATCTCCTTCTTCTCGATGTTACACCACTTTCATTGGGCATTGAAACCTTAGGTGGAGTCTTTACAAAATTGATCAATCGGAATACAACTATACCGACAAAGAAAAGTCAAGTAGGAGTTTCCCCTTCTCCAACAACAGATAAACTATGATGTCTTTTTTAGGTTTTTTCCACTGCTGCAGACGGTCAAACACAAGTGGAAATCAAAGTCCATCAAGGAGAACGTGAAATGGCTGCTGATAATAAGTTGCTAGGACGATTCAATTTAGTAAGTCATCTGTTGAATTCTTCAAAAGCTAACATTTCTTTTCAGGTTGGCATACCACCCGCACCTCGAGGGTAAGTAGACTAATAGCATATCTTTTTCTTCGAACTTTGTTTTAATTGTATTAGAGTACCACAAATTGAAGTGACATTTGACATTGATGCGAATGGTATTGTTCATGTGTCCGCTCGTGATCGTGGAACTGGAAAAGAGCAACAAAGTACAGCATATTCTTCGGGAAAATACGTGAACGATTGTTTTTTTCTGTTATAGTTATCATTCAGTCGAGTGGAGGTTTGAACAAAGATGAAATCGAAAATATGGTTCGTGCCGCAGAGAAATACTCTGCTGACGATAAGAAACGACGTGAAACGGTCGAAGAAGTAAACCGTATCGAATCGATTCTTCACGATACAGAATCAAAGATGGAAGAGTATAAGGATCAGCTACCAGCTGATGAAGTAAGCTATCCGATTGTGTTCATCGAAACTTGAGGACGACTTCTGTTTAGTATTCCAAATTGAAAGATGGCGCTTCGAAATTACGTGAGAAATTGACCAACAAGGACAATGAATCAGTTCAAAATTTGAAAGAAGCTGCTGATGATTTTCAAAAACAAAGCCTGAAATTGTTTGAAACTGCTTATAAAAAAGTACGAAAAAAGACCTGACCGTTTGCTTTCTCGTCAACATGGTTTTATTTCTAGATGCAATCTGATCGTGAAAGCTCACAATCATCATCCTCAGGCACTTCCTCAGATCAACAACCCTCCGATGAAAATAAAGATCAACAAAACAAATAGACGTTGTTTTTCCGTTTTTTTTTAATATGTTTGATATCCCTTTGATTGTTTCTTCAGTTATGTATATCAATACAACAAAAAAAGAAAGAACCAACCAGTTAATAAATCAAATCAACAAAAATAATTATTAAAAAAGACAGACTTTGAAGTTCGTGAATTCAAGGATTTGTGTGATAAATAGGCGACGAGAACTGTGATGTTACTAATGAATAGATTTCTTTTTTACTAATACAATGTAGGGGGCATAGCTCAGTGGTAGAGCGATCGCTTCGCATGCGATAGGTCGTGAGTTCAATCCCCACTGCCTCCATTTTTTTTTGCCGACGGAAAGAAATTCTTTTATGTGGGCAAAAACATACTTCACATTCTTTTATTCTTTAAAATAGACTACCAATCAGAAAACAAGTGCGTTATTCTATAAACATATTCGATTATATTCCCAATCAGTAAGCATTTTCCACTTTCGTCCAAATAACACTGACACCGCATCTTCAACACGATCGTATTTTCGACAATGTTGCTCTAACCACGAATGAATAGACTCATTATTGTCACCAGATTCTCTGAATAAGTATTTTCGATATTCATTTCGTAGAATAACACAGTTCCGACGAAGATAAAACTGTTTGAGATTATTTTTCGCGCCATAATATGCAATGAGAAGACAAGTGGCTGTCGATATCCGCTCTTTGATTGCTAATGTGTGTAAATATCGAGTGGTTTTAACCAGACCGATGTAGGCTGTATCGGCACGTTCGAGAAATGATCGTGGGATGTAAACACGACACATAGATTTCAAGTGAGCCTAAAATAAAAAATTGAAACATTCATATGAGTTCAAATTTCAAGAAAATCATTTACATAGGTTTCTAAAGTCGCGCTGAATTGTTCCATGCAAGTATAGATAGATGTCTGCACAACCTTGACCGAACAAGTGTTATAAATAATCGATTGTATCGGAGCTGAACCTTGTGGCCAAAGTGGCTCTTCTTTACATTTACCCTTGGTGATCATGCGAATATTCCATCGTCGTTTATTCTCCTTCAAGATCTCTTCAATTTCGTTCCACACGGAATCTCTATATCGATGGGATATAGTCAATTCATCGTGAACGATGTCCAATCGACGCAAATATATTAAATGATTAGCAAACAGAAGAAGTACGCCATCATCTAACGAATGGGGACTAATCGATATCGTGTGCAAATTTGGAAATAAGCCAACTGTATACAATGGGATAATATACGATGTGTAATTCAGTACTTCGATGTATTCGAGAGTTTCACCAGAATTGACTAAGAGTTCCTCGAGACATGCCCCAATGTCAAAATCGGATGCGAGAAAGAGATCATTCAAATGAAAGCGCTTTAGTGAGCGAACGGATGATATGAATTTGCGTAATTTCTCTAGGATAGTTCCACCGGTGCCATAGTACCGTTTATTTCCACGTATAAATGCATTTGGATATTCATTGTAAGCGTGAAAATGCTCAGGATTGTTTTCGTCATCATTGATCAGTTTCAAAACGTGAAATGTAAAAGAAAACTCGTCAAGATACGGAAACGGGTAGTCATTCTGCTCGTGATGATGAATAAAATTCGTTAACATATCCAGAAAGTCACACATATTGTGATATTCAGGAATAGGTTTGATAATCAACTGTTTGATATATCGACTTTTTCGTGGTAAATATCTTTGTACACGATATAGATTAAGAATTCGTTCATAACCACGGTACAAATTAAATTTCTTTCGTGTGAAGATCAAACCATCGAATATGAATGTATGCCAAATGATTGGCGAATGGAATACTTCATACCTAGTAAAGATTCGCTATCACGATGAAGTAGACAAGCATCTACGTACCATGTCCGACAAACTTGAGAAGCGTAATATCGATGTGTAAGTGAAAGATAACTGAAGATTTCTTCTAATAAGATAGTTGGTAAATCTTCCCAACCCATAGATTTGACTTCGCTAGAAGACACATGAGGCAGAAAGTTAATTTCATTTATTTTCAAACAAAATGGGGAAAGATGCATGATAGAAAAAAAAGACACACTCATGCATGCTTTCTTACTCTCAATAGATAGGCAAGGAAAACCAGAAATGAGAAAATGATCTATAAAACGACGAAAACAAAGATCTGTTCATATTTTCAACAACTCACACGTGAAGAAAATCAACAAATGATCTAGGAAGATTGCTTGGATGAAATGTACTCTTGTTCGGTTACGAGTAATTTTAGATTATTTTCTCCGTCTTTCAAAGACGGAATAAAAATCGCTAGATAACCTTCACCTTGAGGTTTTTGTTGAAGTAAATCTGGCGTTTTGATAATTTCATCATTTAATTCAACTAGACGTCCTTTGATACTTGCGCAAATTGTGAATATTTGTTCGTTATCACATTTGATTCGATATAGTAATTTGTTTGGTTGAACATAATCAGCTCCGCGTTTCGATTTACCACTCATCGATTGATTGACACTAGCAAGTGATTCAATGGAATGAATTTTCAAAGGATTTGTAAGAATGGGATGTCGTTCCGAAAGCATTAGAACACAAACACGGTTAGAATGTACAAGAACAAGTGTATCATTATTAGTCTCACTGTGAACATTCGTACGATAATATTTCGTGTAATAGCGTTCGATAACACTTGGATATTTTATACGTTTAGCTAAAGACATTGCTGTGAATGATGTAACTATTACATTCCGACTTATTTTGAGTATTACACTTTCTTTCATTGGTGGAAGCACAGTAACCAATTAGATAAAAGGAAGAAGGAGAAGAAGTGGATATTTTGCCATATGCGATAAATACGGCAGCAAAGGACAGTCTTGAAACTAAGTGTATCATCATTTGCATTGTGATATATAAATGAGAATCCTACACCGTTCATGTTTTCTTTGTTTGTGTCTTGTGCCCATAGCAATCCACACAATGTGTTTAGTAGCAGTAGGTCATCGACAATCAGTGAATGCGTCCGTATCTTATACAAGTTGGTTCGATCAGTTTAATCGCACAGATCTGGCACACGTGGGCAGAGTGCTCGTTCACAATCGGGAACAACTCAGGATGCATTATTGCTACTAATGTCATCTTATGAAAAACAAATGAATTTCTACTCAAAAACCTATCCGAACATTTCTATTACGAATGCTCTCGAACTAGCTTTGAGTGATGTCATGCGGAGAGCATTCAATTACACGTTTTCAACATTAGCTCGATCGTTAAATGCGACTGTTGTAGCCGGTACACTAGGGCCGAGAATTCTTCGTTCGGCCGATCGAGAAGATATTGACTTTTTTGGCGACCCTGATCTCTATCCAAATCAGACAGAAGTGTATCTACCATTGACAAAAGAAGTCTATAATACGGTTCATGTTTACGCACCGAATGGTAGTTTGATTGCAAGCCGTGACAAAATGAATTTGACTCCCGAGGAAGTTCAGTTGTTGCAATTGACGGCAGGAAAACTCGAAGATAATCGAATAATTTGCTTGGACACACGGACTTATGGGTCTTTTTGAAAGAACACAAAATATTCAATTTTCTGTCAACTCGATGGTCACTGGTAATTTATTTGCTGATATGATCGTAGATGGACAATCCAGTATCAATCAACGTGCGTCCAAGATGCTACAAACTGATTTGCATGTTGGTGTTGACTGGAATGATGTACAAACTATCGGAGAGTTTCAAACATTGACACTATCGAAATGGATACGAGATGATCCAAGAGCAAGAAACTTAACCAAATCAGAACGACGAGAGATACTGCAACAGTATGCTTTAGAATTAGCTCCAAACTCAACATCTGAAAATAAAAATAGGTATGCAGATACAGTGATTTGGGCTGATGTTACAATTAAACCAGTGTAACATTCGATCGTGTCACGTAACACAATTGCAAAAAGGAACTGAATGATTTCCCTCAACTCATTGACCTCTCGTACTGCTGTGGAGTGTAACCGTAAACACTTTCTTTTTCTGTTCTATAGCAAGGGTAACATCAAGATATTTTTCCCGTTCTTCATAGTATATCGATCAGAGCAGCAAAAATAAACAACATCGAAATTCGTGTGTTGCGCAGTTCTTCTCGTCCTATTTCACTTGTTATTTTTTGTTACACACCTTAATAATATGACATTGAAGACAAATGTTTCACAGTCATATAATCAATCAGTGCATGTTGATATTGAATTAGATGCAGCTGATCTGAAAACTTCAGGTCCTCGGCTTGCTTGTTTGGTTAAAAGCGACTGGATCAATAAGAAACTAAGTTTCAAAGAACTAACAGATGGTCTTTCTAATCAAATGCTCGCAATGTTTCCTCCATCGTATGATGAACAAGCTCTCATCATTCGAACTTACGGGAAAAATTCGGATTTAATCGTCGATCGACAAGCCGAAATTCGGAATATGGTGAAACTTTCTCAATACGATATGGCCAACGAAGTTCTGGCAACTTTTAACAATGGATTCTTATACGCACTGGTGCCAGGTGATCAAATTGATGTCGATGATGGGAAAATTGAGTAAGTAGTAAAATCTTCACATTCTCAAGCGATGTTTACGATGTGACTATTCTTGTTTCAGTTCACCGTTGGCAGCTAAACTGGCTGCATTCCATTCGGTTCCATCTGATGACGGCAATAATGAAAAAAAATCTCGATTGACAGAGAAACTCGATCATTATGTTCATTTACTGAATGGTACAAATTCTCAATTACGACACCGATTGGAAGCAATGGAACCGTCAGCGACTGGAATGCTTGACGCAATTAAGACAACTGTCGGTCTTCAATCTAGTCCACCGTCACTGGATTCTCTCGAATCATTTTTCGAATATTCCTTTGCTCAATTGGATGATGATCTCCATCAAATCAAATCAACGTTGAAACAAAAATGGTCCGATATTCCTGTTGTTCTGTGCCATAATGATACCCTGAGTCGTAACTTTCTCTTCGACAAACAAACAAATACTATGCATATGATAGATTTTGAACATAGTTTTGACAATCTTTACTTATATGACATTGAGAATTATTTTGTGGAGTTCGCTGGTCTTAGCTCATCGCCTGACTGGTCAAAGAAATATCCAAGTCGAGAACGACGATTGAACTTCATCAGTGAATATGTTAAACATGCTGATTTCTTACATAAAAAACCTGGTGCAGATGAATTGGAAAAACTTTGTGATCGTTGCCATTGCCTTCTGCCACTTACGCATCTTTATTGGGCTTTGTGGGCTGTACTCGAAGCTATGCTGAATCCTGAAGCATTGAGTGAATTTGACTACGTGAATTATGCAAAGAATCGGTTCACTCAGTACAAATTACACAAGAACGAGTTTTTTGCTTCGTAATTGACTTCTTCTTACTGAATATACGTAACTCAGCAAATCCATCAATTTACTATTCATAAGGCTTTAGACTATCTCTAGTGAATTGTGTTCTAAAAATAAAGCATGATGCATAAGTCGCATATCTACTGATCGATCACATGGACTGTTTTCCATTTGTTCGCTAGTCGAAGATTCATTCCTCATTATAAAAGTTCTATGTCAAATAAAATGTTTCTTTTTCCAATAGAACCATTGAGTGGTAAACAGATGAGTGAACACTGATCAAATCGCGAGAGTTTTCACTTATTTCAATTTTTTCAACTACTCCGCAGCAGAGATATACATACGAAAGTGTCAATTTATCTATGGCACAGTATAAAGTCAATAATCGAGATTTGTCCAAACTCTGTTCACAACTAGTCAAGTCAATGAAAAGTCATCAATAACAATTTTGTTGGTTATACATTTATTTTGAAACGATTCATATGAGTAACTATCCTAAACCCAATATCCGGACGGTTTACTGTTGTACTCATAGCAATCCGAAGCGTATCAGCAGCAATTCGACCTGTCAGAGTTCCGTAATTAGTAAAGGATGAAACATAATTCTGGCTACGATCATTCCATCTTGGAAAGGACAAGCAAAAATGTGTTCTCGAGTAATCGAATATATGAGCGTACACTGCCATCTTTGCGAAAATCACTGATTCGTCTGTTGACCTTGCGTCATGTAAGTCGTAATGAATGGATGAATGACAAATTCAGAAGATGATGAAAACGTCAATTGAACAGCTGCCATTGGAATTGTGGATAGAAATTCTTTCATATTTAGAAGCACATGACATTTTTCATGCTTTTAGTCGATTGAATCATTATTTTGATGAAATATTAGCTTCGGATTATCTTTTATTCAATGTTCGATTGGACAAAACTGACCGAAATCCATTAGAATATTCTGCTCAACCCTATTGGCCCCAATCCATTCTCAATCGCATAATTAGTCTTCAACCTGTCTATTTTACTCAGTCGTCCCACATATCTGAATTTCTTCGATGGCATTCCATCCAGTTAATTCGATTGAAATCTTTAACAGTGAAACTATGTGGACGTGAAGTTCCTACTCTATCTTCTGTTCTACCACAACTTCGTTCACTTGACTATCTTCAGATAAAATGTACTCCAAATCAACAACTACTTAACGCCATTCTTGCTCTCCCTAGTTTAAACACTGGTCGATTCCGGTTCTCTCGACCGATTACATCAATCGACATCCATTCGGATAATGTCAGTCAGATGAAAGTACTCGATATTCGACTTGAAGATACTTCCTACGGTTTTGTGATGACTTTGTTGTTGAGTCATATGCCAAACTTACGATGGTTGCGAATGAATAATTATGATACATATATTAAAAATCAAGAATGGTTGTTCTTCGATTCGTTATTCACTCTTCCACGACTGCATACACTTCACTTCAATTGTCTTTCGAATTATTCATCACCAGTTGTTTTTCAAAACTTTCATCGAAATCTACCAGCTGCTAAGCATGCTAGTTTCGGTTTAAATTTCGATTTTATTCACGAAGATCTGATCGATCACGTCATTCATCACTGGTGGCCGATTTTAGAGACACTTGAGCAGGTTAATTTAACAATCACATGTCGAAACCGTCACCTAATCGTTTCCGATCAGATGTTTTCGATACTCAATGAATTACAAAATGAAGTTGTCAAAACTAAGTGGAATGCAAATACTTCTTCAAGATTTCTAATTGTGAAGATCTCTATTTGTAAATCTATTACGTCAAAATAAAATAAAAACTATACCGAGCAAAATGACTCTGTAGTGGAATGCAGTTTTAACAATAGCTTGCTGAAATACTTCTTCGCAAAATCTTTGTGATAGTCTACACTTTGGAATAGTGCAGGTCTAATGTCATCAGCTGTGCTTTATTCGTTTTGATTACTATAGAGTTTTTATTTCGTGCATTTCGATGAATGTTTTTACAACGTGGTGAAATCATTCCAAGACTCATTTCTACTACTAAGTGTCTGTGTTTGCTGGTGTTTCCTCTGGCACAAGGGTTGTTGTGGAAGATGATGTCACGATTTCATCAGGTTTTACGTTTCGAACACCATAGACAATATGTGCCGCTGGAACATATTTTTTCGCTCGTTCGATATGTTCACTTGAATCGTCGAAGAAGATCGCCGGATCGATGGCAATTAGAAACGGCGTTTTATTGAGTCCACCTAGGAAATGTGTTTCATCAATTTGAAGACCCCATCGTTCTAAGGTTCTCAATACTCGTTCATTACCAACACCATTACGAGCAGTTACAAGAAAAGTACGCACACGCCATTGTTCTTCGGTAGCTAGTGCATTACGTAGTTTTTGTAATTTAATCGCGAATGAATGCATGGGACCTTCGGATAAGGCAATATCCAACTTTTCATGTTCGTACTTTCGGAACGCATCCAAACCAGATGTCTGAAAGACGCGTTCTGCTTCGTCGGAGAAGAGTACACCATCGCCATCAAAGGCAATACGCACTTGATCTTTTGGCCACACTGAAGCGATGGCAGTCAAAAGACTACTGTCAATAATAGGCCTAGAAACTCGTTTATATTTGCTTAGTGTATTCTCAAGCAATAGAAACTTACGATGGCGGTTCATTTAGAGACGCATGCGTTGCTTCAGCGGCAATGTCACACACTAAACCAGCTGCTATTTTCTTCGATGTAATTATAGCATTCGCTGAAAGCACGGTACGAACCTGTGCTTCTTCAGTGGTGAGGAAAAGATCACATTCCCACGCTTGTAAATACTTAGTTACATCAGTACCATTTGTGAATGACATACGACTGATATCGAGATTGTAATGATTGATCGAATTTCGCACTCGTTTTCCAGCTTCACTTTCGTTGCGTGAGACGAGAATGACATCGACGAAGTTTTTACCAGCACTATGATTCAAACTTAACAAAGCTTGAACCAATCGAAATCCAACGCCAGGTTTTAAAGGATCAGTTACATGACTATGCTGATATTCCTTGTACGCTTCAATGCCTTCCTTCAACCATATCTGATGCGATTCACTACAATCGAAGAGTGCAGTAGATGCAATGCAAACAACTAGCTTGACAGAATCGGTCATCGAAGTAAAATGATTACGTCAATGGGCCACCGAACAAACTATACATGTGACATGTCGGTGCAATAAATTTCTCATATGTATACTTACGTTATATAATCCGATTGCTATGGTGGTATTTATTAATATTCACTGGCGTCTTTTCAAGTTGAAGAAATCGTGTGCTATTTGATTTTGCCTTTCACATAAAGAAACTTTTGAGAGCATATTGTTGTTTTCCTCTATTCATTGAAGCACGTTTCTTTTCTTTAAAAAGCCATTCTACCAACAATTGTGCAATTACGCGAGTCAAGCGACAGAGAAGAGGAAAAATGTCAAATTGGGTCAAACTAAGGATTATAAGAAAAGTGAAATATTTCTCTATTTTTTTCTTTCATTTATCGAAAGAAAAAAATTAACGAACTACAGAGACATGTTTTCTTGCTTATGCGTCTTTAAAAGTATTCTCGTACGATAATGAGTCAGGTTTTCTGAGTGCCCCCGAAAAAATTGAATCAACACAAGGCCAAAATCAATCAAAGCAGCCAATACTGCTATCATGCCAATCATAAAATTGTATCCAAAGGATTTTGATAAATGTCCTTTTGCAATACCAAATACCAATATTTGAACCACCACTATTACGGCAATAAAAATAAAAATATACAACGGTACGTAGGTTTTACGGCGAACTATTATAGACAAGACTGTTTGAACAAAATAGCCTGTCACACAAAAATGCTCATTATTGCTGTTCCAGCACGATGAATACCGTCGGTACCATTCTCTTTTTGAATATGGATTGAAATGATCAGCAAGGTGAGGCCAAGGATACCCATACCGATGGCCAGATCCGAATATACAAGAGACCATTTATTTGATCGAGAAAGCGTCTCAGGAGGTGCGCTTGTAGGAATAGGATCATATTTTGTTGCCATATCCAACAGGATGCTAATAGTAACAAATGTACGGTTGGTTTTCAAGACCCATTATTTATAAGTTGTGTGATGCATAGACAAGGAAAAAACCCGAGCCGACATGCTACAACTTTCTTATTATAATTGGCGAGAATGAGACGCATGAAATATAAAACAGTTGGAGAACAAGGATAAAATCAAAGCATTCGTTTTTTTTCTAGTAGTAGCACCTATAAAACGTATGTGTACGTAAAAAGTCACTCTGAATGTTTTTTTTTCATGATTACAAAGACATTATCGGATGAGGAGAATGCAGACGTTCGCAAAACAATTTGAAAGGAAAGATGGTGAGGCTTGATTGTAGATAAAGACCAGTGTTAAACACGGATCTTCGTTGTATTATATGCGCATCAAGATAACAGTTATGCGACGTTCAAAAATAGTTTATTTCATTTCGAATAAAGAACATAATGATAAAAACATACATTTTGCTTTAAAACTACTGATCAAATCACTTTCGAAACAGTCGAAATAGAGGATGTATCGGTTTAGCTTTCTTTTTATTAGCTGATGGTCTCTCCACTTTCTCGTCTTCTTCTTGACTAGACATGGTCAGAACTTCTCGGAGTAACTGTTCTTGTTGTTCACATGTCGAGAATTGCAGCTGTGTCTAATAGGATATAAAATCGAAGATTATTCTAGTTAACAGTCGGTGAGGATGAATACCTGATCGGAAACCAAGTCTGCATCGGAAAGTTTTTCATATGAATAGCCTCGCTCTTTCAGAAAGCGTTGTCGACCTGACGAATAACTCATTTCATCCGTTTGTTCTGACATAAGCGAATAGAAAAATGCATTATTCCCGCTGGCACCCGTATCTAAAATGAGCTCGAGCATTTATCATTGCTGTCGTATGGCAAACATGAACGAACTTCGCTTTGATCGAAGAATACGACCCAGCCGTTGTGCTTCTTGCCGTCGTGAAGAACCATGGCTGGACAATTGAATGACTACATTTGCTTCAGGTAAATCAAATGCTGCATCACCGACCTGATCAATTTTAGTTTAGAGGATAACTGTCGCGTGTTTCTGATTTACAGTTGTACTTACTCGGGAAATGAAAATGGTGTTAATCTTTGAATTGCGTTGAAAATTTTGCAAAAGAACCATGCGTTCACTGTGTGAGACTTTTCCATGAATAAACGGTCTGAGAAAAATCAATGATGGAGAAGGTCAAGATTCATTAGATAATACATACTTGACAAGTTTCAATGCATAAACTCGTACTGCAGAGACATCATCACAGAAAACAATGATTTTATCACTTCGTTGTTCGTGATATTCGATCAGGGCTTGGCAAGCGCGGAATTTATTTGGATTAAACACACTCAATCTGCGTTTCAATGAGTCATCGGAAGTAAAACGATATTCACGCAAGAATTCAGAAGTCATTGCACATTGCACCTTAACGCAAAAATAATTAGCGAGTGAGAGTTAACAGTTAGAAACTACAAGCAACTGCAATACTGACTTCAGCACAACGGACTGTAGCGATGAATCCTGCATTTTGCAGTGCCATCCAATTGGCTTCGTATAAAGATGGTCCAACCAGAAAATTTAGATCGATAATTCTATCATCTTCTCGGACGGGTGTAGCAGTCAGACCCAATTTGATATGCGCACGCACTGTATTCAATATTCTGCGAAAACTGTCGGCAGGGCACATATGCACTTCGTCAAGAAGAATAAGACCTGTGGATCAAACTCGAATGAGAGAAATCTATGAGAATAGTCCATAAAACATACCCCAGTCATGATTTTTCAATGATTTCAAGACGCGACTCGTGTCGGCTGTATGACCAGTGTTGCTAGCGACCATCTGATATGTGCTTATACAAATACCGGAATCTATTCACATTGAAATATGCATGAAAAATGTACATCATTCGTGACTTCGAGCTATACTATTAAAATTATTCTTATTCTTAGATGTCAGCAATCGTATTATGCCGTCATTTGCAGTTGACCACGTTTTAAATTGTTCTCTCCATTGTTCGACAGAAACATTGGAGTTACAAAGTACAAGACATCGTTTGTTAATCGTACAAGCGGCAGCTACACCAACCAACGACTTGCCCGCACCTAGAATACAATCCTCTTGGTTAATTGTAATTGAGCACGATCGAAAGCACTCACCACAAGGAAGGACAATCACCCCAGATCGAGCTCGTCCTATAAAAAAGGAGCTCCATAATAACTATTGGATGAATAAAGAAATACTTTTACCGTTGTTGAATACTTTTCGTAGACTTTCTTCTTGATAAGGTCGAAGAGTGGCCTTTGAAGACAATTGAATGTTGAGATTTGGTATTAGGGTATCTTCAGCAAAAGCGTAATCTTCGACTAGTGGATATTTCAATTGTTGACATCTACAGGCATCGAAAAAAAATGAAAATACACATAAATAGAAAACAACGAAGAACAAACCGTTTTCGTAGCATAACTACTTTTGATTGATTGACTTCAAATGACGTAGATTGAACATTTTCCAATCGATTTTCAGAGCCTTCCAAGCTTGTATCGACTGTTTCGTCAATAGGTGCCAATCGACACTCTTGGATTTGAGGATCTTGCAGCAGTGTTGTTAAAACATGCTAAGCCAATGAACATTAGAGATTATCAGTCAACACTCCAATATGAACTTACTGAGGAGATACATTCAATAAAGTAACGATTCTGTTTCAATACTAATCGAACTTTGCCGTATTCAGCTGTACATGACTGTCAAAGTAAGAAATCGAATTTTCCCTCGTCATAAACACGGACAATATGCTTATCATACTTTAATACGATCAATTATACAGATTGGAACGCTCGTCTTGCTTAGTTCGTGCAAATCTGCAAGGATGCCTTCAGTATTCAAACCAAAATACATCGCAGTATGAAGAGAATTTGCCGTTATCTCGTAAATGTTACTGCGTTCAAGATCATGGATAGGCTAGAAGAAAATCTTTCGTCTTATCCGTACATACAGAGGATGATAATGACGCATGATTTATACCTCAGCAATAGCAAACAATAAATCTTGTGCACGCTGATGATCTGATGTGAATGATTCGAGAATGATATGACCATCTGAAGATATGATGTCTTGATTTCGTATATAAAAATATCTCGGATACATACCTGATGTGTACGATAATGGAAGCTCCTCGTGCGTGTCTTCCAGCTCTGTTGCCGAAGGACGACCTTCAAATGATGTATATGCATCTCCTGAAACAAAATCAACAATGATCTCAATTCTGATACACTCCAGTCAGTTTCTATCGAAAGACGAGTCATTTTATTATCACCTCGAGCACGCTCATCGTCCGAACTTTGACTTGTACGCTTAAGTTTTTTCGAGCATTGTTCGTTCCATTCTGAAAAACAAAATTCAGCTCGTGTGAACTTCGATCTCGAATCAAAATCCCAAGCACCTTCTGACACACTATGTTTGTTCATGGTTGTAAAATTCAAACAAAATTTAAAAAAGTACGTTATTGTGCAACGGAAACTCAATCGTACGTCGACAAAAAAGAAATACCATCATTCCTGTAGACGCTCGCTGGTATTTATACAACCACGTGTAGCAAGAAGAAGAGAACAAGCATCGTGTAGAAATATACCTGTGTAATTTCGCAATAAACATTCACTATGAATCAGTGCATATGACTATTTTGGGAAGAAACCCAAATACTAAAAAGGAATTTTTCCATAACGCCATTTAAAAATAAACCTTCTCATTGAATTCGGATTTTCAATCTCTTTGAATGATTTTTATCAATACTCTTTTTAGTTTGTTTCGATAGAAAAATAAACATCTCGACAGGCACTACGTTGTCCGAGATTAATGTTAATTCCAATAGCATGAGTACGAGGCTGAATAAGCCGCTTCACATCCACATACTCATAATGATCTGAACCGTTCGTCGCCTGATGTCCGTCCCCTTGTCTGGTGAAATTACATGATTCGCTAACCGTATTTTGCAGAAAAATATCTTTACGAGTACAAGAGTACTGATCTAAAGAGGCATTATCTTCATCGTATTCGGTAAAGTTGAGACGTAAGTCATTTAGCTCATAGAACCAACCACTGAAACGAAATTGGAAAGCCAACTTCCGTCTGATAGACGATGCCCAGTCGCGCATGTTTCTGATGTTCACATTCTGTTGAATATTATTTCCATTTAGTAAATTTTCACAAATAGAATTCTTGAAGAGGTTCAAATTTCGACCTTTGGCACCATTTGGAAGCGTGGCGTCCGAAATCGATCCTACACTTTTCAACTATCATTAACAAATAAAGAAAACGATATCAATCAGTTAAATACATCTTGTAAAATGATCACCTGCGATGGACTAATCTTTGTACTTCTCAAAACTGCTCTGGTGAAATCAGCTTTGAAAACATGCGAGCCAGTCAAATCTGCGTCGGTCAAATCCGCAGCAAGAAAGATTGCATAATTGAAGGAACTGTTGCATAGCGCTCCGCGCATTCGACTATACGTAAAATCGCCATGAGTAAATGATCCCGAAATGAACGAAGCATTGTTCAGATAAGTTGATACAAACGAGATATATCTCATGCTGTTACTTTCTTCGGATGAACCAAATTGAACACGGGTCAGATTGGCATATCGGAGACTGAGAAAGACTGGTTTTTCAGTGGCAATCAATTGGGAATCATTAAGAAATCGAATGAGATCCGATTTTCGTTTTGGATCTAATTGACGGAGTACAAATAATGTTTTCGGATAGACAATAGATTGTAGAATTTGCTTATCCAGGGAAAGATTGTTGGCCAGTAACAAATCAGATATGTTGTCCATGTAAGTGATGAGCAGATCATTGAGATGTTCTTCAGTAGCTAATTCTAAATTTTGTTGATGTTGTCCAGTTGCGATACGTAAATCGACTTCACGATTTGCTTTCGCAATTGATTCTTGTTGAAAGGCAAGGACTATGGTAAACACAGCAATCAGTATCGGAATCAGTATTGCTGAGATGAAATGAGATGTCATTTTCAACTGACGCTTTGAACAGCCTGACGGATACTTCATCTTGTCTTTCTTTCTCGTATGCTTCTCACACATTCTAAATCGTGCAAAAACGGATGGTTCTTTCAATTTCACTCTAGTTTATCAGCGTACCGTGTTTATCCTATGATAAATATTGATGAAAAATCATATTACAATCGATGTTGTCGTTTGTAGATTTGTTCTCGATGTTTTTACCTTCTAGGAATATTATATTTTCATAAATCGATACTGACAAATATTTCGTCATAGATTGACAATTTACATATTAATCATATGTCGCACTGTTTCAATTTTTCAAGGACAAATTTAATCACGTTGTCTTTGGAGAAAAGGAGTTCGATTAGTATAATTCGACGCTATTTAGATAAGAACTGTTCATTTCACCACCGATCACTAAAACCTTTCCATCGGATACCACTGATGCTGTGTGAAATCTACGGCAAATGTTCATATCATCTATCTTTGTCCAGTTTCCAGTATTTGGGTCGTACAATTCAGCGCTATTTAAGTAATTACCATTAAATCCACCAGTAACTAATACCTTCCCACTAGGTAATACAGATGCCGTATGTTGAGCACGAGCAAAACTCATGTTTCCTGTAATTGTCCAATTTCCTAGTAGTGGATCATATAGTTCAGCAGTATTCAGATAAGTACCACTGTATCCACCGCTTACTAACACTTTTCCATCGCTCAACACTGATGATCTATGATGCTGACGTGCATACTTCATTTTACTGGTCATCGCCCAATTTCCAGATGAGGGATCATACAATTCAGCAGTATTTAAATAACCACCATTATATCCACCTACAACTAATACTTTATCATTTGCCAGTAAAGATGCTGTATGGTCGACGCGTATGGTACTCATAGAATTTGCGGGTGTCCAAGTATTCGTTAATGGATCGTATAATTCTGCCTTGTTGAGAAAACCACTACCGCTGTCTCCACCGCAAACGAAAACACGTCCACCAGATAATACGGATGCTGTATGAGCACCTCGTTGAGTATTCATATTTCCGGCATTTGTCCAAGTTTGACTCGACGTATTGAACAATACTGCACTTGTTAAGAAGTTAACGCCATTGTTTCCACCACTGATCAAAACAAGTCCATTGATTAAAATGGATGCAGCATGAAGTTTACGTGTAATGTTCATCGATGCCACAGTTGTCCAAGTACCTGCCGCTGGATTGTATATTTCTGGTTGTTTTATAGAGATATCACCATATCCACCAACGACGAGCACATTTCCATTGCTCAAAACCGACGCTGTATGACTTGCTCGGCTGGTATTCATACTTGTAACAAGCATCCATCCTGAAAGATCAGAAAAAAGACAACTGAAGATATCCATATGTCTTCGAGATTAACCTGTTGATAAACTTTCATTGACATTCATGATCATTGTCACGACGTCGTGGTTCAGTGAGAAATTCTTCTTTTGGTTTACAATATTGGAGAATAAATCGCAACGAGTAATTGACTGACGAAAACCTATCGCTTGACACTGGTTCACATTGACACAAGCTAACTGACATCGACGACTGTTTAGTACAGCAAAACTCGAGAATGGTATGCATGTCGTGTTAGCACATGAAAATTGCTGCCCATTCATCACGGTCAGTACAAATGATCTCATATCAGTTGCAGCAGATCGTTGAAGAAATACAACTATAAGCAACAGAAGTCGTGTCATCTGAGGAACTGCTAATAAACAGCAAATAGCCTAAATGTTGGCACTGATTTTCAAATCTTATTTTTACTCTGTCATATATCATTTGTCATTTTGTATTGTACTTTGTCAAAAACTCAATTAACTTGGATGATAATCATCTGTCGCTTTCTCCTATAGGACATCGGAAATTAAAAACCTCAAAGGTAACTATTGCGTTTTAATTTATGTTTTCTTCAAAGTGCATTCTTCCATTGCAAAGTTAAAAATGAAATCAATGATAAACATCTCTCAGACAAAGATAATGAACTTTCTGAAAACGACATTTATACACCATTTATTACGTAGTAAACAACGGAGTAGAAACTATTGTAAAAAGAAAGAATCCGGAACATTGTTTATATAATTCGATGATCGATAATGAATGCATCTAGACATAGTATCACATAATATTTATTGTCAGTCGTACAACAAACAACGAAAGAAAGAATGTGACCTTTTGAAAGAAGAAGTCTGTGTGTCTATCAAACAAAGTAGATCAACATCAACAAATCGATTCAATTCTTTGAGTAAGGATTATGCGCTAAGTTCATTTGTTCTTTTCTTTTCTATCATTTGACATTCTTTTCATTTGATAACAAAACACCTCAACGATGAAAATATGCAACTACTGATTTGTTCTAAACGACCTTGTCACTGTAAGCATCATCGATATTTTCTCACGTTTAGTTAATATTTGTAAGATGAGGAAGAAAAAACGATCATCTTAAATAGAGTCCGAGAAGGAATATGCGCTCATTTGAGAACTCGTCTTCATACACTCGAAATGATCTTTAAAAATTTTCTTCTCCTTTCTGGTAAGACGTCTCATATTAGTATCTAGTCGTGCTTGTAGATCATAGAATTTAGGTCGATGGCTGATTCTCGTCTTCTAGTTTTTAGTTCTGGCTATGCCATTCTTATCATAGTTTGCTTATCGATGAGAAACACAGCACTAGCTGAATACGATTGCTCTGCGAAAGATGATGGCTGGTATTACGATCCAGAGTTTTGTCATATCTATTGGCGTTGTACACATGGCTCCGCAGAGGAATTTGAATGTGCGAGTGGAACGGCTTGGGACCATACGGCGAACCGTTGTAATTGGCTTGATAGTGTAGATTGCTCTCGTGCTGAGAAGACGACACCGAAAATCAGCTCTGAAGAAGAAGACGAACAAGAAAACACGAATGAGGAAAACGAAGAAGAAGACGAAGCACCAAGTGAACAAGTGATCAAATCGAAAAAGAAAAAGAAAAAAACTACGTCTAATAAACGAATGTTAGACGATGAAGACGACGAAACTGATCGTGAGATATTCACACATTGATTGCATGAATATTATTTTACGCTTGCTTTTCTCTGTAATCTACTTCTTCTTGAAAATTTCTGATTGATTCATCCGACTTCTCTTCCAGTCTCTTGTTTGATTGTCTGTCAAGCAAATTCATCTGCTGAAAAGTTTTGTGCTGGACGGGACGGATTCTTTGCGTAAGAAAACTCTTTCTCTCAGAGTGATTTGCATGAATAATCTCTTGTCTATCAGTGATCCTGACTACTGCACGAGATATTACCGATGTTCGCATGGTGTTGATCAAGGTTTTGAGTGTCCAAAAGGTACTGCATGGGAAGACGAGTCGAAATCATGTGCATGGATTGAACATGTGAATTGTGAACAGAAAAAGCTCGACTATTCAACCAGTACTACCACTGAAGGCATGTCATTTGATTCTACTAATGGTCTCTTTCCTTGATTTTGAGCGCTTCGCTACGTTCGTTCTTTCATTTAGATACTACAACATCACGAAAAAAAGCGTCCACGGATTCGTCGAGCTCAGAATCGAACAAAGCATCTACCCTACCACCGACGCATGGAAAATACAGTAGCAGTCTTTCTGGTTTTGAATGTCAACTAACAGGTTTCTATTCTGTTCCTGATCCAACACAATGCAATTCCTACTACCAGTGTGATCGAGGCATTCAAACTCGACTGAGTTGCGCGGAAAAACAACTATACGACGAAGAGAAACGTCAATGTATGGACTTCGATCGTGTTAATTGCGGAACTCGAGCAGTCAATCTAGCAGATAAAAACCAATGTAAGTCACAACAATCGGCCTAATTTTTAGCTGTTCGTTATCGATAGGTGTTAACAAACGCGATGGCATACATCCCGATACTGAACGCGGCTGTCATTATTATTATCAATGTGCCTCACACAACAAATTGCGCGAAGCTAAATGTCCGGGTGATGAAAAATTCAGTAGTTACACAACCCGATGCGGTCCGGCTAGCAGTGCTCCAGTTCCATGTGGTACTTATGTTCTCGGAAGTGCAACAATTCCATGTATGTTGATCAATTCTCGTTCTCAATAAGATATATTCATTTTTTTTCTTTTCGTTGCAATAGATCATCGAAATCTTGGCTATTTCATATCGTTCCTGCTCGCAACAATCTATTTTACTCTTATTGATCTTTGATCGATTAGACATGATTGTTTTTGTCATTGCTTTGTTTTTCTACTCTTATTGTATGTGCCTATTGTTGGTGTAGTTCATGTTTTATTGTTTAGTACAGAGAAAAGAAACTACTGAAATAAAGATTTCATAAAATCCAAGAGGTCACACGAGAACGAACGAGATGACCGATAAACAAAACAATTCTATTTTCTCTCGAAGACAATTTCCAACGCGATCATTGAAGCGCTCGTTGAATATGCGCATATAAATCTATTCTCCATTTATCTGACCTTTTCAATTTGTTTTGCATACATTGATAATCATTTATACAGTCGCAATCGATTGCATCATCACCAATTAATCCATTGTATTTGCTCGGTCGCTTCACGACGTACTTTATTGTCGTTCTTTTTTACGTCGGATAAAGGAATCCAAAGAAAATTAAACCTCATATAAACAATGTTGATCTAATACAGCGTTTGGTGTCTACACATACGTGTGTATACGTTCAATTAAATGATGTACAACTCATCCTAACATAGACCCAAGTTGAGAGTAAAATCAACAAAAACCATAAACAATCCATTGGATAAATGAATGATTAAGTATGGATACGATATGGATAGTTATCGCTGTTGGTATTTGATATTTGTGTTGATTAATTCGATTGAATCAGATAGTTTCTTGCTTTCAAATGAATCAACGCTTGAAAAACAAACGTCGACGAAATCAGCCGATCATCGCGTCGAACATCAGTCGACTATTACAACGTCTTTGGCAACGTTTACGACAACAATTCGTTCGAGCAGCGCCATTCAACCACTTATAACAAAACCTAACTCTTATCTTTATAATTCCGATGAAGAGGAGACTGTTCTCGATCGAACCAAACGAGACACGGCGCCTTTTGTTTGTAAAAGTAAGATGTTCGTCGTACGAATCGGGTAAGAAGTTTTCTGCTTTTTCAGCCGATGGTTATTTTCCCGATCGACAGAACTGTCGAGTGTATCACATTTGCACATCAGGTGTGGATACGGCTGCCGTTTGTGCCGAGGGAACAGCATGGGATCCAGTGAAGAAAAACTGCGGCTGGGAAAATACAGTTGAGTGTAAGAAAGGCTTGAGAAAATGGGACAAAATTACCGACATACGCGGAGGTAAAAGCATTCACAAATTCTAAGTCTCTTTTATATTTGCACGACTTTTAGTGACGTTGTTTGCTACCGATGCTGCATTGGCTTGGCGTGCGAAAAAATCTACAACGACACGCACGCCAATCAAAGTTGATTCGAATTTTACATGTGAATACGATGCAGAGGGATTTTTTCCTGGTATACTCTTTTTCTCACTTGTGAATCAAACCAAGTAGAGTTTCCTTTCATAGATCCGAAATATTGTCACATCTATCATTTCTGTGGCATTGGTGCACATCAAGTTTTGCAGTGTGCGGATAATCTTTGGTTTTCAACGAGCACACAAGGATGTGAATGGCCAGAGAAATCAGATTGTACGTATTTTACCCGTTGCCATTGATTTACAAGTGTTTTATTCTCAATAGGCAAAGCAGGAAATTTACGAACATCGTCGACACAAGTGACTAACATGATCGATGGGGATGGAAATATTGTGACAACGCCAAGAAATTTTCGACTAAATGTTTATTTGCCTATCGAATGTCCGCCTGCTGTACAAAAGTTTTTTCCTGATCCGTATGATTGTTCAGCATACCATTATTGTAACGGTAAGAAAATCAAGTCATTCTCTTCTATAAACAACGATTGAAACCATAGGTGGTGTCGATAGACCGTCGTTTTGTGATGCTGGTCTCTACTATGACAAAAGTAAGTATTCAGAATCTTTTCAAATCTGATTAAAAGTCATCCAACTTCTGTTAGAACATGGTTGCCAATGGCCGAAAGATGTTCCTCACTGTGAGTAATTTAGCTTTGACCTCCCAAAATTGATTCCAGAATATTCAAAAAGGTCAACACAAATGTCCGCCGAACGGTCAGCGACTACGTTTTGTCGCTACCCATAGTTGCTGTCATTACTATGAGTGTATTAATGGTCATATGAAAGAACAAGTATGTCCATTACACAAACTTTATTCCGTCGAAACGAAAAGTTGTGAAAACTTCCAAGTTGTTAATTGTGGCTCGCGACAAAAGTGCATTGATCCTTGTAAGATGATCATTCTTCATCTATCTTAATCTCATTCCTTTCCTTCAAAGGTGATTATGACAGTTCTCCACTGTGCGAATTCAAACCCGTCTGTCGAGAGAAACCGAATGGCAACTATGTTGATCAATACCGACCTAACTGTCAATTTCATTACACATGTTTAGAGAGTCGCACATTTAATTATACAGCATGTGAACATGGCCATCGATTTTCTGTACAACATCAACGATGTTTACCTGCCAAACAAGTCAAGTGCTTCGCAAGACGAAATGATCCGCTCTCGATGTTTTTTCTTCATCTTCTTTTTTTTATGCTTTACTTCCTAAAACCATCCTAAAGTCAATAAAATCCGTGCACAAGATTGTGTTTTTTTAATGACAGTACTCGAGAGAGAGAGAGAGCGATAAATTATCCCTCTCATGCCTTTTTTTCAAAGTACAAATCACCTTGAAAATTATCGTACAGTACCGGATCAACAAGAAAAAAAATTTTCTTTTTCGTTTTGTCCTTGTATAGTATGCTATCGTAAGGTTTGAGTTTTTTTTCTCTTATCAAAAACTCGATGCAGATCTGCAAACGAGAGGACAAGGAGCAGTTATCATGACAATTTGAGTATTCATTATTAACAAATTTGGGTAGAAAGTGTATTGTCAATAAAAAGGTATGCAGATGGCCGGTCACAACGCCTTTCTCCGAAAGGATCTCGGCTAGTTTCAGAATTATTGTGATAGTTTATTTTGAGTATAGACAACTTATAAAAAAGTGCATTTATCGATGTTATTTCTGCTGTGATTATTTTCTTCCATTACCTCTAGTTAAAGAGTTACTTTAGACAAGAAACTAGTTTACTATTTTCGATGCTTTTAGGTAACAAAAGAAAAGAAAATAGAGAAAGCCACATATTTGTCACATGATTATTAAATGCATACTCTCACCGACATGTTGCATCATTGAATTGAAATCTTATCGACGAACAAACAGAAAAATACAAAACATTGTTAAGCAATAAAAAACATCGTAACCATTTCCAATGTTCATCATTTCACCTGTACCACAAACGCATTAAAACATGATACGCGACATTACAGTCAACTGTTTCTTTCTACTAATAGCTACCTTCATCATTTGGATGTGTGTGATCTCCATCCGGTATCGTAACAATCAATGTTCTACTCAGCGGCGCATTTATCAATCCAATCGAACAACGGGCAATCATTCCTTGAATCCAACACTGATCGATAAACGTTTGAAATTGAATCATTTTACCATTCTTGGTACACATAATAGTTATCATAAGCAGAATTCTTTCTATCGATATGAACATTCCGATCTTGCAGAACAATTCTTCTATGGTATTCGTCAGATAGAATTAGATCTTCATCTCATGCCGAACCATGATGTCGTCTATCATGTACAATTATTCGATGATCGAACGAATTGCTACTGTTTAAGTGATTGTATCGAACGCATTTGGAATTGGACGATCATCAATGCCAATCATTATCCAATTTATTTATTTATCGAAATCAAACAGATGTTTTACGAAGATCTCTTCACTGGACTCGAAGGCGGTGTTAAATGCAAACATTTCGAAGCACTTAAGCAACAACTTTTAGACGTTTTCACAAACACTTCCTTGATTCTACCACCGCAAGTACAAGGAAATCAAAGTTCACTTCGGTTGGCACTTCGCAAACAAAGATATTACGAGCAGAAAAATGATTTTACTTATGCAGGTTACGGTTGGCCACCGTTATATCGTTCGCTAGGAAAGATTATTCCAGCCTTCCTCGACGACGTGCATAATATCGTTCCAGATATGATTGATTCATGTGAACCTTTATCAGATTTCTTCTTCATTGTTCAAAAAAACACAAATAAAGACTACGCGTCTTTTATGACCACGAACAGTCCTATTACCGATCAATACTTCATGCAAAAGAGTATCAATCGCGGATATATACTACGTGTTCTACTTGGATATGGTGGAAGTCGACTGAATAAAAATTATAACGAAGCAAAGGCGTACGGTGCTCATATATTCAGTACAGATTATGAAAATTGCTACGATACAGATATTTGTCAAAGTGTGATGAATGATTTCAAGAGCGGCTCATCGATCTTATGCAATCGAGTTCTGTCGCCAGATTTTTGCAATGTGACATCATTTATTCTGTAAAAATGAATTCAATGTTGCTTTCTTTTGTAAAACAACACTTAAACCGAAACAACAAATTCACATTCTCTTCTCTAACGTTTGTTTAGTTACACCTTATCGAGAAGCGTGCGTTTCAGACTAATGGAACAACGCGCAGCTTTTGACGCCATAATTCAGGCAAACAGATTAAACATAGAAATGGCATGAAAAGCTGAACGAAGTAAGGCAAATACAAAAAATAGTAATTGATGATCACAGGAAGAAACGTCGGAATGAAATACAAACGAATGACGATAATCAATGCGTACGATACCCAAAAGATCGAGTATAGACTTGATATAAACATCAACTGTAAAGTTAATTTACGAATTGTTTTCCAATTTAATGTTCGTTTCATTTTCTTTCGCTGTATTATCACTCGAATCAGGAGGATGATACTCGCAACTGGAATGATTGACGATGGAACACAGATATGAACGATCCAATCGAATGCTGCTAACCACGGGAGATTATTGTAACAAATAGAACCACATAAAAGTATGGTGTAGTTAAATGTATTCTCACAGGAGTAAACAAAAATACATATGAAATAGAAGAGAGGAATGTAGAAAAGAGAAAATATGATCGGTAAATAGTGTCGCTGGAATTTTTGTTGAGATGACTGAAGAAGATGAGAATGAAAGATTAGAATATGTCGTTCAATTGACGTCCATGCCATGAGAAAGAGATTCATGGAATGAAGTGAGCAATTGTACCATATCCAAACGAGACAAAACCAACTGAATGCAGGTCGCACTCGACCGGAATAGAGAAATTGCAGTGTGAGTGGTAATTCAGTGATCAATTCCAGAAAAGCAATGGTTAGTAAGGTGAGCAACGAATGATAATGCAAACGCGAATGAATTTTCGTTGAATAATAAAACCGATAAAGAATAAAGACAGCTACACATATCGATGGCAATTGAATCGAAGTGAAAATATAAAATTTCAGATGACGGCTCCATTGAGGTTCTTCAGAAATGCTCGTGTCATTCATTCCTACTTTAAAGAAGCAGAGCTACACTGATCGGCAGTCGTTTTTATTCTTTGAATCCTCAAATAATCTACGTGATGTTCAATGAGCCTATTCAAATAGACAAACGTTTGCACTTTTGGTTGAAATTTGAAATGGGAGCTTTCTGACACGATTTACTTCGTGTTATTTTCTCATGTTTATGTTGAATTAGCAATAGAAATCGATCTTGTTTGAAAGTAGAACAGCAGAGAAGATTAATATAATATTTGATTAATAATGACAATCACAGATACATAAAAATAAATGAATAGTCTCTTAGAAATTAAAAAAACTTAAAATCCAGTTGTACTACTACTTCCACGTTCACCTCGGCTCTTCATTAGTTTCAAAAGTTCAACTAAAACAAGAAGAAAACGTGCGAACATGTTCTCTTTAAAAGACTTCATTTACCAGGAATCGGAAAAACAATCGTCGAATTCTTCTCTGCTGAGATATGTGTCAATGTCTGAAGATAACGCAATTGTAAAGCAATTGGACTTTCATGAATGACATCAGCAGCTTCCTGAAAAACAAGTAATTCAATCTTATGTACTCATAATAACGCAATATTACTTTTAATGCTCTCGATGCTTTTTGTTCACCTTCGGCAGCAATAATCTTTGCACGAGCTTCTCGAGCAGCTAGAATAGAGAACAAAGGTCATGTACGAATCGACAGCATGTCAAATAAGATTTTCACCTTCGGCTTCAGCAGCCATACTGCGTTGCATGCTGACAGGCAAACGAACATCTTTGCTAGAAAGGAAAAGACGATTGTTAATCGGAATGAAAAGAACAGAATGTAATAATTCTTCACATTTCTACACGTTCGACTTTGACTCCCCAAGGATCGGTTCCTTCATCAAGATGAGCTTGCATTGAATGAGAAATATTTTCACGATCAGATAAAATTTCTTGTAAAGTTTTCGTTCCTCTGAAAAATTCCCAAAGTCATTCTTCGAAAGAATTCACATTCGGATTGAAATTTGCTTACAGGATGTTACGAAGTGTTGTAGCAGCCAGTAATTGAGTTGAATAACGAGAATTTTCGACATTTGTCACACTTATAATCGGATTAAATATTCGAAAATAGACGACGGCGTCAACGGAAACTGTCTAGAGAGATGAGAAGACGAAGGACTTTCATCAGCATGCTTCTAAGTAATCGTACCACAGAATCTCTCGTTAAGATTTCTTGAGGTGGAACATCAAAAGTAACTACAAGTAAACAGGAGATGTTTTTGCTAAGCACTGTCTCATGCCTCAACCATCAAAAAACCACTCACTCGTCCGTAAATCGACTTTAATTATCGAATCAACACATGGTAAAACAAAAAACAGACCCGGACCCTTTGCACCACCTAAATAACATCATAATTTGTTTCTCCTTCGATTGTCATTCAATTCTTACCAGATAGAATTCGACCGAGACGCATAATAACAGCTCGTTCATACTCTTGAACAACCTGCACACAACATCGATCTATTCTAATTCTCTCCAAACATCTTCGCAGACTTACTTTGACAGTCACACAAAGCGAAAATGGGAATGTTAATGCGCACATAATATAAGATAAAACCACTAAGATCCATCCACATGTTCCCAAGCCTTCTTCCGAATTGCGAATATCATCTAATACATAGTCAAACAATTCTCAACTGAGATGTTTTGTCACTAATCAAGACTTACATTGATTATTGCGTGGAACAGTCGATGTATTTACTAATCGATATACAGAGAACAAAATGAAATCCACACAAATCACCTTATCAGTTTTGTCACTTACGTTCTTGACTCGTAGTATTTGCATGACGTTCTTGCTTCGATGCCATTGGAATAATCTGTTCAGCCGAGCTAATTCTATTCGAACGCTAAAAGTAATAATCCAACAGAAAATCCATTTACTTTTTTCATATGTCAGTGATAATAGTCTCTGATGAAGGTCTTCTTTGATAACTAACAAACGTATCTAATTCACACGTCATTTCTTTCCTCGACTATCTTACTCAACGAACGAAAAGAAACATACGCGTGCGTAGGCTGTAGTATCTCAAGATGACTTTCGTCAATGGACTGACGTGCGTATGGATAAAGCTTGTATATAGGCTCTGACAGACGTCATCATATTGTCATTTTATAGCGAAGAAGACGGATTAAAAGAAAACGAGGCCAACGAAGAGAGAGATAAGCATCGATTACGGAGACATTTGTCAATACTTTCTCTCTCTATCTCTTGCGTATTCTTCTCAATGCTCGCTGGCAAAAAAATACCGATTGAAATAGAAAAAAAAAAACTTCGCTGACGACGCAGAGACAATAATTGCCAGTAGAGCTGATGAGAACAAGAACGCAAAGCAGAGCAAAATGAATGTCTAATGATTTATATGTATCTTCTTTTATTTTCTCTAAGAATCGAGCAAATGAAGTCAGACAGTTATTTATTCGATTACATCTTGCTAAGACTAGAACGCTTGAGAATTCATTACTAACCGCTTTCATAAAGGGATGGTTCCTTCGACTATTCTTGTACGATGAAAAACCAAATAAAAAACAAAACTCAGAGGTTACCCGATAGTTTTATAGTCTAAAGTAGTTTGAATTGTTGCTATGTGACCTGCACGTCATTCTCTATTGTTTATCAACGGCACACTGATAATAAAAAAAGAAGGAGAACACAATGAGTCAATAAGATGTGTTTTTTCTCCCTCTCTCTCTCTCTCTGTGTCGTTGCTAATCATAATAAACTAGAGACGGTATAAATTTCTTTTTGCAAAGTATTCTGTTTGAATAGATAAGAGAAATTGCTTGTCGAGTGATTATCTGGCAATGAATAAATAATCTTTGTATTCATCATTGACTTATGTAATGTACACATGTTTGCCTTGCGCGAAGTATCGGTTCCTGTCGAAGAAATCGATTGAGAATACTCAATGAAGAAATCCAAGAAGATTTTCAAAATGTCTTCATTAGCTTGTCTGATAGCAGAAATGACTCTTGTAATCGATATTTGGGATTAATTAGATTGGAAATCTTCACCCGAAGGGTGAAAATCAACAGACGAATCTCCTTTGATTGATAACAAATCATGTTGTTTCCAATAAGAATGTTTTGTTAAGACATCTATATGCAATCATACATTGTCATATGTAGGTCAAGTGGAAATCACAGGAGACACACGCTCGGCCGATCTATGTGGCGCTTTCTCTTTATGTATCGATAAATGACTCATCGATAACGAATCATCGTCTCGTTCGATCATTGTCATGATATTCTTTCAATTTACGACGAAACTTCTTGATAATATTGATTTGTTAGTTAATTATCATCTGAACGAGATTGAAATTTATGTTAAATGGTCGTCGACAGGAGATTTGGGTAACTGGACGATCTCCTATGTCGATGATGAATGTACATTACCATCGACCTCTCCTTTGTACTATCTTTGTTCATCGTCATCGAAAAATCATTCATTAAATCCGACTTTTTACTCGTACTGGCTTCAATTGGATTCCTCATTCTACCGTCGATTATTTGCTCATTTGACAACAGATGAAGATCAATTTTTTCTTCTGCTTTCACTTCCCGATGGTCGAATTCTTCTCCTATCTGAAAATCATCCACCCAATGTGTGGTACTCGTCTCCCAGTACATCTCCAATATCCATTCTTGGTCTTTACTATGATTTAAATAGCAATCTTCTCGATGCCGTTCTATCCTCATCGACAAATTCGAAGTTTCCCAAAATGATTGTCAATCACTTTATTCTTTGCGAATCCTTCGGATGTCTAGTTCTTGTCAATTCGACGAATCTTCGTCGAATATTGATTGACAATTTAATCAAATCAGCTTGTGTTTACTCGAATAATCTTATCTATGTGACAGCGAATGAAATACGATCCATCTCGCTTTCAAATCTATTGAAACCGAACAACGAAGACATTATTGGTCAAACAAAAAGTTTAAGATTTGGGCATTTCGAAAAGCTAATCGTTGGTAAGACGATTTTTACACTCGCATAAACAAATGCTTCTCGATGATATTTAGACGGACAAGAAATCATCCTCTATTACGAGAATGGCACTTTCGAACGATTGAAAAGCCTTCTGCCACGACCTGCCAATCTGTCACGTAGCAATTCGTTGGTGAATCAGACGAAAAAACTGGCGTGTTTAGCGACGACAATTACAAATTTACAAGCCAGCGCTTGTCTATTGCAAAGACTGTTAACCAAAGCTGAACTCTTCTACCAATTGAACCTATCGATGTGTTTAAAATTCATTCAGAATCAATGGAAATTAATCTTAACTGATCAACAATCGCGAACGTTTCAATCGAGCGATCTCATCTTGATTTTACTGTGTCAATTTTCGGGAAATCACATGAAGATTTATCAGTTGACTTCAGCGAATAATTGGGTGTTCAAAGTGAACGAATCGATCGCAAAGACATACCTTTGTCAACCAATTCTCATTCTTCGCTCTCCAAATTCCTTCCATTATCAACTAGGACATCGACGTATTATTTTATCTTTGGAAGAACAAGTTCAAGAGGAAGAACTCTCCTTAGAAAATTATTTTCCGAAGAAATTCAGGTCTATGAGAAGGATCAACGCAACAATGCAACAATATCATTTAGTTTTAACGTTGCGGAACGAAGCGGCGACGAATTTTAAAAGTAACTCTTTGCATTATTCATGTTGATGTAAATATTTTTCTTCCAAGAGCTAAATATTCAACTTGCTCGTCGATTATTGATTGGTCAAACGGATTTTGTCAATATGGAAATCAAACAGCAAGAAATTAAAGTTGACACGGACAATGGTTTGGTAGATTCATTGACAATTCAAGTTATACTTTCGAGTTTATGTCTTCGACGACTAATTATCACATTTTCGACGCTTGCAGAGGTAAATAAGAAGAATGTCACATTTGAAATCTGTCTGTTTTCTCAGTTATTCTATACCAGTAAAACAACGGAAGACAAATATTTTATCAAACAAACGGATATGGTAAAACTAACCGATCTGATTCAAGTAAATCGATCTTTCTTCATTTAATCAAAACAAAGTTCTTTTTTTTGTGTTTTAAGAATACCCAAGCGAATCTATCAGATCAATTAACAGATGACGTACTACTTAGTTTTCTTCAAATTCGCATCTATCTTTCGATGTTTCGTCTTGGTTCGAACTACACTGTTCAAGTCTATTGACTTATCATCGGATCACAGTGGTGTCATACAGTGAAAAAATTATCAGCGCCGATCAAACAGATGTTTTTATCGTATTTTTCTTTCGTTCTAAACCATTTATCACTCCGCGAATAGATGGTTACTACTTGACCGGCGTGTGCAAAGCGTTCATACTTGACTAGTCAGTTTGTAATCGTTTTTTTTTCTTCTTGTTACTATTCGTTCGGCATCTATAAATACAAACCTAGTGCCTTTCACTTCATATCTCGTTTCACGTAAACTAAAGTATCAATCATGTCGTACCAAGCTCCTTGTGATCGTCCGAATGCCTCGCCAATGGATAAACGTGGCACGGGCGCATACAATATCAATGCTGGCATTGACTCAAGCATTCATAGTGATCCGGCACATCGCGGAACATTATCAACTCCTGAATTGGAAGCCATTCATAAGTCGAAAGGTTATAAACAAGCCATGAAATATGAAGAAGAAGATAAAATTGAATTAGCTGCCAAAATGAAATACATATCTCAAGCACAAAAACAGGATGAACAACGAGAAAAATGTGATAGATGATTTTCTCTCCTTTTCTTTTTATGCTTTGCCTGTCTTTTATTTGTAATCAGGGATATGAATAAAGATTAGCTTCTTGTCGCGTGGAAGACAGAACGAAAGAAAGAAAGAAGGAAAAAAGGATGTTGCAATAGTGTATCACACGCGTTGATTATCTTAACAAGAAATGTGTCTTTGGTGCGGCCAGTTGTTTGTTATTTGTCGATAGATGTGCCAGAAAAGGAAACGAGAAACACTCCAGCTATGTTTCGACGGATAGGAAGGTTGGTATGCATCTGGATGCTTTGCCTTCAAATTGGCGGAGCAATTAAAGAGATTATCGTTCAGGAGCCGTTTTATCTTCGCGCTCGTATTCAGGATTCTCGAACGGCCAGTGTTCTCTTCGAAATAGCCAGAGAAAATGATCAACGGACGTGTCAAATGTATAAATATACGGTCCGTCGTAATCGAGAATATCCTCATTCAATGCCGGAACAAAACTTGACATTTTGGAGAAATTCGTTGGAATTAAAACACCTGGATGCTGGTGATTATCGTGTATGTGCAATAATTTGCTCCGAACATTTACATCAGAATAATACGCTTCTTGTTCAGCAGCATAAAAATCGTTCATTACCGATATCTGCTTGTATAAATTTTCGTGCTTATCGTTCTCATTTTCTCATCTTAACACTTTATATTCTTGTATTTATCATATTGGCCTTTTCACAAATTATATTTTCTTTGCGCAAACGGAAGTTCAAAGCACGAATCAAATCTGCTTTAGTCGAAGTCGAAAATGCACTACAAAAATGGCGCAATGCTCAAACACCATCGACATCAGTCGATCATAACCAATCCTACACCATTCTTCAAAGTCTTGTTACACTACCAGCATCGCCCATTGACCATTCGAAATCGCTTCCAGTTACAGTAACTACAAGCGATGAACCACGACCATCGCATCCGATTATTTTTCATATTGAAAATGCGAACTTAGACATCCCTTAGTATCGATATGAATAACTTGTAGTATTCTATTCTATGCAATAAAGAATTCGTTATTTTATGCTTGATTTAGCAGATGACATGACAGATTGTTCCTTCTCGTTTTTATTCCAAGGAAATTTCATTACAAGTAGACGACATGAACAACAGTAACAAGAAAAGTAGGAGAAGAAGAACGACGACAGCAATACAGTAGTTTCAATAATTATTTCATATCGACATCTTGATTTGAACCCTTGTGAACATCAATAGTAAACTTATATTCATGATCACAACCCATATAAGCATCCGACATAAGATAAAGAATATAATTATGTGTACCAGATGATGGTGCAGTAAAGTCTAAGACTACATCAGCTTTTTGTTGTAAAGTTAAACGTTTGATTGAGATCAACGCGTTGGTTTTCGTTTCTCCAATAACTAACCACCAGCCTTCTTCGCGTTTCTGTGGAAATAATGGTGCGATAACAGGTCCGGAAACTTCATCGACACGTTCTAATGACACATTCACAGTTACTGTACTACCCGATGAGATGTCGTCTTTATCCGGTATTTCATAGGATACTTCGATATTTGGATAACGATTACAGAAACGCGCGACATCGGCTAATTTCGATGTACTCAACTTAAGTAATTCGACACGATCTTCGTCTTGCATTTCCATCAAGTCAAATACAGTTTCGATTTTCTAGAAGAAACAAAAACAGGAGAATTCATTCGAAAGATCTTCTGCTATGAACTTACCTTGTCTGTGCAACGTTGAATAATTTCCGATGTGAAATGTGGTAATTGTTTCAAGAATGAATCTTTATTCCACATAGCTTGGGTAATCATTTGTGCCAATTCCATTGCTGCTAATGCCGGAGACAGCCATCCATTTGAACTTAACACATCCACACAGGCTTGAATAAGCCGAATGGCCTAAACAAAACAGGCGGTTGTATGAAAATATACACGGAAATCTTTTCTTACTTTGATCAGAATTTCATCTGTATCCTTTTGAAGTTCGGCTGATAATTGAATACGTGATAAATGTGCTTGAAGCAGCAGATTGGCTTTGACATGAGGATCATTGAATTTGACATTGCTCAATTTGTTTGGTAGACGTGTTGAGAGCTAGAAAAAAGGAGTTTCTCCATGAGAAGAATTCATCTCGAATAAGTTTACCTGTTTCAAAATACTATCTTCATGATGACGAATTGGAATGTGCTCATATTCAGCAACATTACCAATAATATCGAGTAAGGTTTTGATTTTGGCTTTCGCGGTCAATGATTTGCTGAATAATTCTACAAGCAAATGTCAAATTACAAAGTGAATGCGAAAAGAAAGAAAAAAAGCTCCTCACCAATTGTTCGATAGTTGATGTAGTAGTACGCAGCGATCATGCCAAGATTCAATGGTGATGTATCCATTTCGTTAACAATTGCAATACACTAGAAACGAAACCATCAAATCAATATCCTCGGTTCGAAACTGTTTCTTACTTTGGATTGTTCTAGATCACTCAATGTATTTTCGACTAGTTCGGATAAATGATCCGATAAATGTCGATGCGAGACGCCTTGTAAGTTGTAATAATTTGGATTTTGTGTCATGCGTCGGTAGAGTAATGTCCATGTCAAGTAGTCGACAGCATCTTGTTTGTTTTCGATTGTTTTGGTCACAATTTCTGCATTGAAGTGATCGTGTAAACAATGATCAAGGTGCGATTCGACAGGTAATGGTTCGTAGAGAAATTTCTTGAAGAAATCTTTCTTCGACGATAAACACATGAGAACAACTTTAGCATCGTTCTCTTTCAATGGTCGATTCGCTCGTCCGATCATTTGTAAAACATCGACGATAGGATAATCATCATAGGTATGGTCTTGTCCATTGTAGTATTGAGTGTCCATGATGATAACCAAATACGAATAGAGATTCAATGACCATAACATACTACGTGATACAATGCACACTTGAAGAGCGCCAACTGTGTATAATTGTTCGATGATTGTACGATCTTTGCTGTTTAAACCTTCGTGTAAGTAAGCAACACCTCGCGGAACAATTTCCTTCAATGTTTGATCTTCGAGTTGATTGGTGAATGATTCGATTTCAGCTGCAGTTATGTGTAGGAATCGATCTTGTTTCTGTTCAGCAGCAGCGAATGTCAAGATGTCGATAGCTGTCATGCGAGACAATTTGCGTGATGGAACGAAGACAATAACTGGATGAATTGGCGCATGCCGATTGATAGCTTGATAAACAGGCTTAGCCATAGCGATTAAACGCGATGCATTGTGTGTCATATTGAAACCCTAAAAAGATGAATCGATGTAATCGAGAAGAACGAAGAGAGATTCAACTTACCTGAATGTGCAATTCTAGTTGAACTGGTCGGACACTGGGCCGAAAGTTGAAAGTAGCATTGGTGCTACAACCAAGCCATTGAGCGATATCTTTCGCATTGAGAATAGATGTTGACATAGCGACAATACGAATATTACGGCCTATTTGGGAACTCATATAACGCATACGAGAACAGATGACTTCGAGAACAGGCTGAAAAGAAATTACAAAAATGCATTAGAAGTCCTATTTCAATTAGAAATTCAACTTACTCCATCATCAGATCCAATGACATGTAAATCATCGACGATGAATAGATTTACATTTTGAACGTTCTTTCTTTGTTTCCATCGACGAGATAGAATATCCCATTTTTCTGGTGTTGAAATGATAATATTACCCTAATAATAAAAAAGGTCAATATGAATTCATTCGGGCTTGTTATACAAACGTACTCTGGCAATCAGTTTCAAATCTGTTGATGTTTCACCAGTAAGTAGAACGACTTTTCGTCCAATGGAGCCAAAACGTCGATCCCAATCTTGTTGAACCAGCTCGGCCAATTCTTCTTTAGGTGTAACATAGACACATTTCGGTTCTGGGTTCTCTTTTAATTTTTCCGCTGAGAATAATCTCAACATAGCAAATTCAGCACAAATCGTCTTTCCGCAGCCAGTGGATGCGCCCAGAAATACATTATCATCTGCATTGTATAACGTATTAAAGACTAGGAAAGTAGGAAAAAAAAGGAATACAACAAATTATCTCGCTTTGAACTTTTACCTTGCGTTTGAATTCCATTGAAAAATCGAAAATCGTATAATTCTTCATATTCAGGATTACGTAATGCATTGACTGGCAATGGTTGTAGATCCAAAAGTTCTGTTGGAGCTGGATGTTTTTCCGGTAGAATCAAATGTCGGAATGAAACAGCTACTTGACTTTCCGATGCGATCCATTTATCAGATATGACTCGAATGAAGTATTGTGGTGGCAGTGTTTCGAATACAGGTACGAAGAATTTCACATAATGATCATCTTCACAATATTTCCTAGGAAATGTACCGGTGAACTTTGATTCTAACTCAAAGGTGTTTGCTTACTTTTTCAAAAGGAAATATTCATGATGAAGTAGGATTTCTGAATCGACGTCTTCAACCAGGATCCAAAAGGGCTAAGAAAAAAAAACAAAGAAATGTTGAGCATGTTTGAACACGAAATCAATTCCTACCTCAGCCATGCCATGAATTTTATCATCCCATTGAAAGTCCGGCGTGATTGTCAATTGAACTTCTAATGTTGATCGTGTGATTGGAAGAACATGCACGTTCAATTCCAGTTTTGGAATATGATGAATGTATTTGTAGATTGTTTTACCAACTTTTGGTGCGCGAACTAATTCACCTATTTCGGGCGCGTCTAAGTCATAGAATCGATCCCATGAAATATTTTTCTTTTCGATCTTGCGAATAATTTCATCGGGAATCTTCTTGAATTGTCGCAATGGACACATACTTTGCCACATTCGTTTGTCAATCATTTTCGATAAGCTCAGTGTCTTGTCGACTAATTGCGCCCAACCTCTCAATAATACCATTTCGAAAATAGCTCGCATCAATCGGCCGGCGCTTTGCGTGATGTAAACCATATCTGCCATCAATGCAAAACCGTCGAGTTTCAATTGCGAAATGTAAGCTTGGAGAAGAACATTGATCTTGGCACTTGGCTCATCGATGCTTTCTTTAATCGGTATAGGTACACGTTCAAGTAATTTTTGTAATTCGCTTCTTTCTTCCTCCCGTACGGTTATATGTCGGAATTCCGATGAGAGAGAAAATATACGAAATAGATCAATTTCACTGAGTGTGGGTTTCAATAGTTGATTGTACATAGCAATTGTTTCATGTGTACAATAATAATGACTAGCAATACGACCATGTTCCGTCATTTGAAAGTTACCAGTTTTGCGATCATATCGAATAAGATGAGACTTGTCTAATTGTATAGCAGCTGAATGAATTAAATCTAAACGTCGTTGAAGGAGATATTTATCGACCATTAATGATTCATTGGAAACACCATACAGTTGAGGTTCTTTTATCATTCGAACATACAGATATGTATAACTAAGCCATTCAGCTGCTTCCCGGATGTTTTGAACTGTACCGAGAACGATTTCCGCATTGAGATGATCAACTAGTTTTGAAATCATTTGACTTTCAATTGGCAATTGCTGATTCATCAATGATAAGTAATACTGTAACTCATTGTGGCTTGTTAATAGAATACCCTCACCGAGAGTATCGTATTGCGGACGACCAGCACGACCAAGCATTTGCATTACGTCAAGGGCGCTCAATTCTGTCCATCGGCCTTTTTCTGGACTGTAGACTTGCGTACCTTTGATGATGACTGTGTGTGCAGGAAGATTCACACCCCAGGCAAGTGTTGCTGTTGATACGAGTACTTGAATGTGTCGTTCGGCAAAAAGATCTTCGACTAAAGCACGATCAGTTCGATTCATACCAGCATGGTGAATAGCGAATGAATAGGGAAAAAGATCTTTTAATTCCAGATTTTTGCTTTGTTCAGCTTCGGTTCGAAGAATTTCTTGAGAGGCTGAACCATCTTTCAAAAATGCACCAATCGTATCTTTCTCTAGACATGCATCTCGAATGGCTCGTGCAGTTTTTCCTGTTTCCTTTCGTGAATGTACAAAAACCAAAACCTAGACAAACAAAAACAGCACTCATTTCATAAGAAACATTCGATAAACACGAAGATGACTCACCTGATTTTTTCCGGCATGCTGCATGATCTTATCGTAAACTAAATCGTTCATGATTTGAAATCGTTTGATAGCTTTCTTTTCCGTAATACCAATATATTGCTGTTGAAGTGGTACCGGTCGAAAGCTGTTATCGAAATGAAAGAGACCTTCGCGTTTAACGTTCAAAAATGTAGCAACGTCTTCATAATTTGGCAATGTGGCGCTCAGACCAACAAAACGGACGGGATCTTGAGTAGTTTCAATAGTGCGGATAGTTCGTGTAATGATCGCTTCGAGAACTGGGCCACGATCATCATGTAAAAGATGTACTTCATCGATAATGATTAAACGGACTAGTTGAGTAAATGAACGTTCACCACCTTTACGTGTGATGATATCCCATTTTTCTGGAGTGCAGACGATTAATTGAGTTTCATTGATTTGCTCACGGGATAGCTGATGATCACCGGTCAACTCGGCTACTTTCAAACCAAATGGATTTAGTCGCTAAAGAAGAGAAAACAAAAATGTACAAGAACGATTTGTACCAAAGAAATAACGTACTTTTGTAAAATTGCCCACGACTTCTTGGACAAGTGATCTCATTGGTGCAATGTAAATCATCTTGAATTCATCAACATTGATTGTTCCATCTGACATTACATGTTTGCCAACTTCACGTAAAATGCAAAGTAGAGCAACATTGGTTTTACCCGCACCCTACGATACACGACATGAAAAGAAACATTTTCGAAAAAGAAAAGTTTCACTTACGGTTGGAGCACATAACAAAATATTTTCATCGGACTCTAACGTTGCTTTAACCATACGGGTTTGGATACGATTCAGCTTTTGGTAACCTTCGAATGCAGGTTGTGCATATTTTGGTAAATTGGAAATTGGATAGAGAACCTAAAGAATCATCTAGATGTAAATCTATTTATTCGATTGGAATGCTTACCTCTCCCGCATCAAGCTCGGGTGGTTTTAAAGCAGGTACATGAACTTCTTCGTATCCTTTCTTTTGTAAACGATATGAACCATCAGGTAGTCGACAACTTTTATTCGCCATGTAATGGCTACCTTGTGTGAATGCTAAATCTTCTAAGTTTACAACATGTTGTGGATTAGCTTTTGTCTAAATGAACACAAACGTAGACTTGGTTGAGAAATTTCATTTAAATGTTTAGTTTACTTCGGCAGTTTCCGTTTCCATTGCGTCTTCATCGTCATCGTCGTCACCGCGACGTTTTTTAGTCGATGCACGACGATCCCGATCATCCTATACATAGGTAAACATTTTTTTTTGTTAAATTGAAACAAAAAGAACTAACTTGGGCTGTATCACTTCGATCGGTTTCCGATAACGCTTTTAAGATCCAAGCTAACTCAGGATCATTGCGCATTTTTTCTTCGATTTTCACCTTCTCCGAAGCACTTTGTGAGGACAGAAGTAATGTACAGTACAGAACTATGCAAAACATGCAGAAAATTTAAATGTTTATTCCGAAAAGCAAATCTTACTCATATATCGATGTGTCGTCAATGTTTTGATAAAATCAAATTGTTCATAGCCAAGTAGCATAACGAGCTGATTTTCTAATTCGCGATCGTTGGATGCTGTTTTAAGAATTTCCAAGACTTCTTGAGCTTTCAATTTCGCATCGGTGGCTTCAGCATAGACTTTACTCAAATTTCTTTGTAGCCAAAAAGCATCGATGGAATGTGGTTGTAGACCTTTGCTTGGACGAGCGAAATTGTCGCTTGCGCCCTAATTATCAACAAACAAAAGATGGTAAAAGCAATTTCTCTATATTGTTACATACTGTCTTGCTGTAATTTGTTTCTTGAATTGTGTAATCCGTCTTTGCTTCTTCACCTTCAGACAAATCTTCGTCGTCGTCACGAACTTCATCCTCACCACCTTGATCTTCATTATCCGATTCATCGAATTCAACATTAACACCGTAAGTTTCGTCAATTTCATCACCTAAAAAATGCACGACAGTTCATAGCTGTTCAATAGTTTCATTCTTTTTCGACTAACCGTCTTTTCCACTCTTATCGTCCGTTGCCCAATCGGTTATTTTCTTTCCAAGATTGACGAGAAATGCAAAGCGTTGTTCTGGAATCTTTGTACTTAGCAATGTTTCAATTTCATTCTTACGATCTTTATCACGTAGTTTATCATTCTTTAAAATAATTAACACTTCATCGGCTGCACCACAAAGGATGCTTCGTGCTTGATCACCAACTGCTTCTTGAATAAAACCAAGCAACACTTCGTATGTCTGTTTGGTTTCTTGTGTTTTGGGTCGATATAAGATACTCGACGTATCATCAGCAGCATCAGCGATCAAAGTTTGACCTTTAAACCGGGCTACATCATATTTTGACGAATGATCATCGTCTTTCTTTTGTTTCCTATCACAGACAAATCATGAAATAGAATCAATCGAAAGAATGTTTCTATACGCACTTGTTACTGCGTTCTGGTCGTGTACGTTGAGCACGATCACCCATTCGAGTACCTACCAAGTGACTTGCAATTGATAGAACTTCACCGGTAGCTTCATTACGTCCACGTCGATCAATTAAACTTTTATCGGCTTGTAGGACAAGATTGGAGTTCTAAGATAATGAAAGTTTTCTTCTCAAGTCAATCTTTCTTCGAAATATTTCACTTACCGCTTTGTATTCATATTGTGCATTACGAGCAGTTTGTTCGGCCATCGTTCACTGCAAATATCTAGAAAATGCTTGGATACTTTTTTGTATGAAATCCTGTCCAGATTATTTCAAAATAACTCTGTCACAATAACAGTGCACAGCGAAGTAACATTAACAAAGAAAGTGCAACTTCATTGGAGAGGTCAAGATCGATTCAGTTGCTCGCTCATAACCTGATCCAGGCAACTAGTGACACCTATCGCAATAGATTGAAATTATTAGCGCAAATATACGAATTTTGCGTAGAATCAAAGTTTGCATTCAGTGAACAAAACGTGCCATTCTTTCTGTCGGCCAAAAAGCCATGCAAGTGTCATTAGTTAACTGAGTCTATTACAAAAGAAAAACGACAGTTACGAGAATTCGAAGGTCACTTTTTAGCTTTTACCTATTATAATATCTTTTTTCTTCGATTTTGAAAAGAAGAACAGAGGAAAGAGAGAACACTGTCCTAAGACGAGACAATTATCGTTAGTACTCTTTCCTTTTCTTCTATTCTCATTCGAAAACCTTGACCAAGAGGTCATATTATGGTACTCAGCTGTTTCTTTTTCTCTTCTCTACAACGGTATTGATCATTATTCAGCAACATAAATTTCATTCACACATTCAGTACCGCCAATGTAACTAAATAGATGCTTTTATAGTAGCGAATGTTGTCAATATTTTGTAAACAAGTTTCAAAGTAAGATGACACAATCACAATCAGTTCGTTACTAATCTGATTCTCTATGGAAGGTCCAAATGTTTGATTATAGTTATTACCGTCGTTTTTCTCGTTGTGTTGATTACAGGAATTATCCTTCTCATATTAGCGTGTATAAGTCAGTTTATCCGTCATTCTCACGAAGCAAGTTATTCGTTTTTTTCTTTTCGTAGAACCATGCTGGCTGACCAGATGTCATCCAAAGGCGTCTCGGTGCATCAATCGATGGCCATTCAAGGCACAATGCATCTGCAGCGAAGATACAACTGGAAATGGTCGCACAGTCTGTGATGGTAAGTGAAAGTTACTTCACAACGAACTAAATTCGCTTTTATTTCGATTGTTAAAGAATGTGGAGTAAAATATGACTTCCCCAATGCCCGGATTATTGGCGGTGAGAATGTAACCGTCAACAGCTGGCCATTTAGTGCACTGATTCGTCAGCATTATCAGAAACTGGTGTTTATCAATGGCGAATTTCGTGTGGTAAATGAACACTTCAACAGTTGCACACATTTTCTCCTACTCTGTAAAGATTTCACCAACGTGGATGTGTGGAGGAACATTGATCAATCGTAGAACAATTCTCACAGCAGTAAGCTTCCCTCGAAAGCTATTTCGAAAATAATCGATCGTATGATGATTTAGAGTCATTGTTTAAAAACGGCCGGTGATACGTAAGTCATAGGCGATCATTCGATGTTTCTTTGTTTCATTTGCACATAGGTTCGAATATGAATCTTTTGAATATACTATACTCTGGAATGAATTCTATCCGAATATAGAAAGCGTGAGTGAGCACTTTGATAGGAGATTTACATGGGAAAGTATGCGATTTAGTCATTAGAAGTGTCTGTAGGTGTCTATGACCGTCGAAAACAAACGCGACAACAGCATGTCAAAGTCATTCAAGTGATACGAGTCAGTCAAATTGAATGTAGTTCAATTTGTGCTCATACTATTTGCTTTTTGTTAGCATCCATTATTCGACGAGAAGAATTTGCATAATGATATTGCTCTACTTAAGCTTGCTGACGATCTTCGACCGTCAAGAACAATCCAGTTTGCTTGTCTGGCGAATTCATATCTAGATGTGAATCTGACAGGCATTGCCGTCGGTTTTGGTGATACGATTCCAGGTGCTAATCAAGGTTAGTGGAACATATATCGTACATAGACGATTAATAGTGTTCAATGGTAATCTTTCAGGTTCAATTTTTCTTCAGCAAGTTAATCTCACGATCTATCCGAATGAATATTGTTCGAATGTTGCATCATCGATAGTAAAAAATTGGACTATGCAATTATGCTGTGGTGATCTTCAAGGTGAACGCGATGTTTGTCATGGAGATAGTGGTGGTGGTCTATTTATTCAAAGAAATGTATCTGATGCTAATCGTTATACAGTTGATGGTATTGTTTCGTACGGTGAAGAATGTGCTACTCCGATGAAACCAAGTATTTATACACGAATATCGAATTATATCGATTGGATTGGAGAAAATAGTGATTTTTGATGTTTATGGGCATGAGTATAGAATGTTGAACACCTTACCATCGCACTTTGAATAAAAACATACATGTCAATAAGAAAGGATAGAAAATATATTGGTTCATTATTTATGTTATATGGTGCTTCAGTTGTCAGCAGCTTGGATAAAAACCTAGCGACTTAGATAAGTATTACCACATGAATAAAACTATGACCAAACAAAGGCAAACTATTTTCAACAGTGACTTCAGAAATAAGAACGCCGTACGAAATTTGGGAGGTACGTAGTGATATAGATTATGTTACACTACGTACAATTTATCGAACAAAGGGTGTGAGTGAGGGTGACATCGACGGCTCGAATAAATTGATCCAGATGATAGATAAGCAGGTAAGCGAGACTGGCATTCTAAATGTGCAGATATTGTCAATTGCTGATTAGTTCCGATTTGCGTTGAATCAATCGATCGATTCATTCCAGGGACATTTTGTAGAATAAATTTCAGTAAGGTCATAGTTGGATCGCGTGGAATCAGAAATTCCATCTTGATTAACTAATGACATCGACATTGCCCGAGATAAATTCGTACTCGCTTGTGAACTCCCGATTGGTGACAGTGATTCAATTAATGTTCGAAGATACTGTGAAGAGGAATGTTTTTCTGAAGACATGAACACCGACAGTTTCTTCAGTAAAAAGGTTTCGTTAAAATTCAGACGACTATTCAACGATAATGATAATAAAGGAAGTATTTGCTTGGTTAGCAATTAAATTTCATTCACAATTTGCATAGAATCCAAGTCAAATGAACGCGACAGATCCAAATCGAGCAGCAACATTACTCGCTGCTGTAGTGAATCGCTGATAGCAGAAATGATGTTCTTCTTGAGAAGAGATTGTGTCTAGCTCCGATTGCTTACATTCAGTACATTTGAAGCACATTGAGTGATTAAAGTCACTGCTAGTTGTATGTCTTCGTAAGATAGTTTGGGCGAGATGGAATGTAATGCTTTAGCTAACTCATAGCACTTTGTCGAAGTAATGATCTATTGAAAGAATATAATGGAAGTAAACGGTAGGATTTTGTCGTTTTTTTCTGTTACCGAGCTTAATTGTGTGAGTTGATTTATTGCATATATTAGTTCAGCCAAGGATAACGCGTGCAGTTTGATCGAACGTAACGAAAACCTGTATCATAAGATTTGAATAAAGAGAGGAAATGTCGACAGGTTTACTTCTGGCGAATGATGATCTGCCAAATGTGAAACAACGATCATAGATGCGTCTTTCTTGACATGAACTCACTTTTGCTAATACTCACCTAGAATGGCATTCTTGAAGTTTTTATGATTCATTTGATTAAATTCTTGTGATAATATTGTAATCACTTGTTCGATCGTATTTAGATTGCCATTTTGATCACTTAGCACATTTACAGGGAGCACATCGTACCTAGTGACGCAATCCAATTGATCTCGGATATGTACAACAAGATTCATCAAACTGTCTGAATTATTTCCTACGGGTAATCGAACTTGAAAAGTTGAAGCAGCACTAAATGCGACCATGACCGATGCTGAGCTTTTTGTTGTCCATACTAATAGAAGAAAGTTGATTTCTGAACTGAAACACAAAGGAAATAATCTTACTATAGAATGAATAATCTTTGATTTCATTTTCATGAAAATAGTCTGAACAGGAAAGAGTACACAAATTTGTTATTGTACCGTTATTGGGAGTAACGGAAAATGAATCATTGAATAGGCATTGATTTAGAAGAAAATATAGTACACTTAAACCACATCCTAGACGGAGTGTGTAAGCAACTTCGAATTTCCAAAGTCGTGAGTGTACAAGAAATAGGTCGTCGATCATTGTAAAATGATTCGTATTTGTCACTAATAACGAGATCTTTCGAATATATTGAAACGAAAATCAATTGAAACGGTAGACCTGGTGAGAAGAATTCGCGTCAGATTTATTAATTGATATACAACTGCTGAATGGCATAGAGCGGAAATCATGCATCTAAACATAGTTTTATATAAGAAAGATGCATTTACTAGGCGCTGTAATTCAAAGCAAAAGTTACTCACCTAATCGCTATCTGATACGTGACAGACTCTTGTACATGTACAAGTAAATAGCCTACATATTTCGATGTGGTACGAACAGGATTGATGATGTGAACAACAAATAGATATGTTTGATTAGGGAATAAAGATCCCGCTGGTACTTTGACCGATGAAAGATGCGTTATATTACTTTTAAAAGAAGGTAAACACAATAAGATTAAATTTTTCTTTTGTAAATGGCAACCCTAAAAACCTCGATTTAGTTTTAATCATAAATTTATAGATTAGAAAACTTGAATGAATGGGAACATCAGTGTATACAGGAGAATGTAATGGAGAAACTACATTAATGTTCTATATATGTGCCAATTCAATCAATTAAATTTGCAGCTATACTGAAATACTCATTGATTATTTATTCAGTTTTCACAAAATTCACGCCGACACTAATTTTAAAGGCCTTCGTATGGATCTAAGGCTTTGTAAATGCAACTTTAAGATGGCTTTCATTGACTTAAACAAAAAACCAATCATACATTCATTTATATCTATTGTCGCCACATCATTTTTCATTGTATCAATGAAATATCAGAGCCTCCTTCGAGATATACCTGCTTTTTATCTCCGTTTACTCTTTAGACGCCAAAATATCTCGATATACAACCAACTCTATAATGGATCTACAGAGAAGGCATATTTCATTAATTTTCTCATTTAAAACTACAAATCGAATGCATAGTAAACAAACATGTTTTAGATGCGATCAGTTACTTTATTCACTGCTCAATTCGGTGACATTCCATTAGAAATCCTTGCGGCAAAAGCTCGCGAATGGGGTTTTGACGGATTGGAACTTGGTGGACATCTGGATATTCACCGAGCTTCAACTGATCAAACATATTGTCAAGAAATCCTGTCCTTACTCGCTAAAAATAATCTCAAACTATTTGCTCTATCGGCACACTTAGTTGGTCAAGCTGTATGTGACCACATTGATGAACGTCGTCATCGACCCATTCTGCCAGTTCATGTATGGGGTGATGGTAATCCCGAAGGCGTTAAACAACGCGCCGCCGAAGAAGTCATTGCTGCTGCTCGTGCTGCGAGAAACTTAGGTATTAAAATCGTGAATGGATTTACAGGTTCAAGTATTTGGCATTTACTCTACGGTTTTCCGCCAATTCATCCTGAACAAATTAATGAAGGTTATGAAGATTTCGCGAAACGATGGAAACCGATTTTAGATGAATATCAGAAATGTGATGTTCAATTTGCACTCGAAGTTCATCCAGGTGAAATCGCGTTCGACATTGTCAGTGCCGAACGCGCATTGGCTGCGCTTGATTATCATCCAGCGTTCGGATTCAACTTTGATCCATCGCATTTAGGCTATCAAGGAGTTAACTATATCGAATTTTTACGTCGATTCAAAACGCGTATATTTCATGTCCACATGAAAGATGTCGATTTCGACTGGAATTGTCCCTGTGAAGCAGGTGTATTTGGCGGTCACACAAGTTTCGGTGATCCACGCCGATTTTTTAATTTTCGTTCTCTTGGACGAGGAAAAATCGATTTCGAAAAGATTATTCGAACATTGAATCAAATCGACTATCAAGGTCCATTGTCAGTCGAATGGGAAGACGGAGATATGGACAGAGAAATGGGCGCCCAAGAGTCATTGCAATTCGTGCGTCGATTAGATTTCAAACGCGGAAGTCAGCAATTTGATGCTGCGTTTAGTAAACAATCATGTTAGAATAAATCTAGTTCGATTTCTTCGCTTATTGCTTAGTTTTTCATCGGTACTAATCGAAACAAAGAAACATCCATGGACATGCATTAAAATGTCAATCATTATTCATAAAAGAAAAAGCGAAAGATAGAGGAGGAGAGACGAAAGCTGCTGCAGCTCCCCAGAGAAAAAATAATGAATATTTGGAAAAAATAAAAGAAGCCTTTATTCAAGTCAAAGGTTACTTTATTCAAGTAACGGAATCTTTCAATAAAATGGACAAATACATAGAAAACATGGAAACAAGAAATACTGCTACTTAACAAACACATTTTTCCCTTTTCTAAAAGAAAGGATTATAGCGTCATAAATCAGGACACTAAAATGTAATAAGTTTGTTTGTTTGCATAATCCAATCAGATTGCAGCATTTCATAAATCAATGAAAACTTAACGAACCTCATTAGAAAACAAGTAACGCTTATCCTTTGGATTCGCTGACCCTTTTCTGAAAGACTTTTCCGAATGCTGAACACATTCAGAGACTTCGAAAGAGAAAAAAACTCACCGCGAATGCTACTAGTGCTCAACTGAATCATGGCACTATGTCACACACTAGAATGAATAGGATGCAAAAGTCTTTTTAGGAATCAGACCGATTATCCATTTGTCAGTGGATAATTCTCCAGCACTCACTATGTTGACTGAAAAATTCATCGCTCAACGACTAGTCAGGCGGCCAACCATTGACCTTTGTCATCTGTTTTTCTATTTTCACGTCACGCGCATGGAAATGTTCATAAATGCTTTACTAAGTCACTCATAGACGGACGATATACAGTAGACTGCTTGAAAAGTTTGAACATTCGCTTGTGTCTTCCGGCGATAAACCGATTCTTTTCTCTCCTGTCAACGAAATGATACCTTGTCGAATATTTTCATTGAGGAATATCCATTCGTCAGATCCTTTTCAAAATTATCTGACGCCTGGCAAGGTTATTCTAAGCGTACGCTTTAGGATTAATCTAGCATTTAAACGCTGTATAACCCTTTCTTTCAGAAAAGGAGAAAAAGGAATATTGACATGTTTATTTTCTTTTGTGAAGTAAAAAATTATCTTTCATTCTGTCAAAGTATACGAAGCTATCGAAAATATAACTGAAAAATGGTCTTCACCATACGAACCAATTCTAAAAAGAACTTCCCAAATTTTTCACTCCCGCCTGATATCTTTCCCGCTGATCCACTCTCTAAAAAAAACCGGGCGATACTGAACCATAAAAGGTCTTAGCTAGCGTCTAAAACCTTTTATGGTTGTAGATTTGGGTACCATCTTCAGAACCTTATTTTCAGAACCTTTTGGGTTCTAGATTTTTTTGCTAAAACCAAAACAGGTTCACTATGATCCGATTTTTTTTTACAGAGCACTCAAGTATCTTCTATTATTGTACAACTTATTCAAAGGGCGAAGCTCAGTCACAAGTGCAAAACGTCTCGAAACAGGGTTCCGCCCAAAGCAACATACAAAACTTATAGTTTCAGCTTCGCTCTTTCCAAGTTTCTTTTAATCAATTGAAGCTGAGGATGTGTCGATGGTAACACTTTTTGAGCGATTTGAACCGCATTTGTGTAAAACAATACAGCAGTCCTTTGACCACCCATGTGAGAATACGCATTACCGATGTTGTTGTAGGATACAGCCACATCTGGATGACTGGGAGGAAGTGATTGTTGTCGTATTTTGAGAGCTTGTTCATATGATGAAAGTGCCTTGGGATAATCGCCCATGTCAGAATAGGCATTACCGATGTTGTTGTAGGATGAAGCGACATCTGGATGATTGGGAGGAAGTGATTGTTGTCGTATTTTGAGAGCTTGTTCATATGATGAAAGTGCCTTGGGATAATCACCCATGTCAGAAGACGCAATACCGATGTTGTTGTAGGATGAAGCCACATCTGGATGATTGGGAGGAAGTGATTGTAGTTGAATGTTGAGAGCTTGTTCATATGATGAAAGTGCCTTGGGATAATCGCCCATGTCAGAATAGGCATTACCGATGTTGTTGTAGGATACAGCCACATCTGGATGATTGGGAGGAAGTGATTGTAGTTGAATGTTGAGAGCTTGTTCATATGATGAAAGTGCCTTGGGATAATCACCCATGTCAGAAGACGCAATACCGATGTTGTTGTAGGATACAGCCACATCTGGATGATTGGGAGGAAGTGATTGTAGTTGAATGTTGAGAGCTTGTTCATATGATGAAAGTGCCTTGGGATAATCACCCATGCTGCGATACGCAATACCGATGTTGTTGTAGGATACAGCCACATCTGGATGATTTGGAGAATATGACGTCAAGCGAAGTTCAAGAGATTTTCGAAAAAGTGTTATTGCCTCCTCATATTGACCTCTCTGGGATTTAATCTTACCCAGGTGATTATAGACATCGACTGTAGAGCCTTCAGAAGGTGTTTCATCAATTAGAACTTGACATATTCGTTCAGCGATGTCTGACTGTGCGATGTCAGCGAGTACTAGACTCAGTCGTGACCATCCCTCTGCATTTGGAAAGCTTTCTTTTCGAATCTGTTCAGTAAGTACCATCAATTCTTCGTCATTGTCACTCGTCAATGACAACGCCACTTCGTACACTTTCTCGTTCCCATCCATGCGCTTAACATCTCTTATGCGAAAGATACTGTGCATCGAAAAGAGTACCTCTTCTTCTTCGGGAAACTGGCTGATGTTGTGGACCGAAGCAAATGACGTTGTTGATTGCTTTGGATCAATTGTGATCACAAATAGAACACTGATCACATCACTGTTTTTTCGATTTCCTGGAGTAAAAATAAGAGAAACGTTGCGATTCTCACTGGTAGACAGGAAATTATTGAATGACATCAGCCCACCCTTCGTTGCCACCAATTGATCAAAATCTTTCTTCGTTAAACCTTGACCACGATAAACTTGAAAGCATTTAGGAGTAGGTGATGCATCACCAAACTGTCGTTTGTGCAATTCTTCGATATGTCGATGAAGGTCACTGATGAAAAAGCCCATCAATGTGATCACTTCACCATCCATCACTCGTAATGCACGATTCAGCATACTGTATAAAAATTTTTGTGTTGTATACCACCAAATAGGTGTGTGCTGATGATATTCGTCTTCCAGCTGTTTCACTTTCTTTCGATCGACTTCAGTATCAACGAAATTATCACAGCAATACTTCACGAGCTGTTTGATATGTTTATCCTTAAATTGAATTGTTAAAAGTATTTCTTTAATGATCTTTGTGTACATAAATGATGGCTCTAGTCGATCTAATCGTTTACCAGATTGCACAAAACTCATAGGAATAACATTGAGTTCATATCGACGAATGATTTTCGTTAATTGTTCACAAATATGTATAATATCAATGGAAACACTCTTCACTTTGCACCAGTTTTTGGCCCATTGTTCGTGTCGATTTTGGTCATCACAGAAAATGAAGATCGAATCGATGTTTGAAACATCATGTACACAAGGTACAAGACATTGTCCAACTGATCCTGACGTGATCAAACAAACATCTGTGTCGGTGAGAGTGAGAATAAAATCGATACATTCAGCATTATCGGTGAATGTATAAATATCATTGACAATGTATTGAAGATGTGTGATTGCATTTTGATAGTCTGGATTACTGCTGTGAATGTGAGTGTCAAGCCAAATGACAGAAACATCTTGCGTCTCTTCAATTTTTATACGATTCAATTCATTTGCTTGTTGAAAGGTGGCTGGTGTCTGCTCGAACATATCCAAACTGCCTTGTTTCTGATTTGCCATTGTTGTGAGATTGGATTATTTATAAGGTAGTTGTTGTAAGATGTGAGAAATGGTTGTTTGGTAGAGAACGATAAAAGTAATGTGCTCCTTCACGTTTTATGGAACTTGGAAAAAACATTCCTTCTTCCTATACAAACATTCTTACTCTCAAAATGAACCTCTGACGACAGCATACGACGAAAAAGAAAAATAACGAAATTTTGATTTTCAAGACTCGTGAATAGAGCGTAAAGCCGCCAAAACACTGTGGTTTGTTTATACAGCTTTATGCATATAGTCAAACAAAAATCGAACATCGTAAAAAGTCGTTGATTTATTCGTTAAATAACTTTTCAATTTCACATCAAACAGAGAAGTTCTCAGCTGGATCAGCAGCTTCTCCAGTTTCAGTCGAATATAAATGCAGATTTTAAACGCAAATCGAAGTATAAAATTATTTCTCAAGGAAAACATAATTCTATACATGCACGAGATTAGAACTGCATTCAGTTCTAATACATTTTGAAAGTACAATTCTCATCTTTCTAACTTATTTTTGAAGTTAAAAAAAAGCAGTCGAGTATTCATATGCATTCAGAGTTACATTAAGCAGCTCATGCTCAGATTACGAATTACTCGCACCAAGCTTCTGAAACTTCCGTAATTCAATAGCAAACAGCACGTAAACGTAGTAATAAGTATATATGAGAATGATGAAATTGAAAATGCCGTCAAAAATGATTACAATTTCAAGTTTGATAATCTAAACGTCTCGTTGTTATAATTGTCGCATTACTTTAGATACGATTGTTGAGTTATGAAAAAATCATGAGTTGCCTAATTCGACTTATATTATAAACGGATATCTGATAGACTAATCTCAGTTCGAATATAAATAGATGTATATCTACAAGTAGCGCTCATCTGTTGGATTCGCTGAACCTTTTCTGAAAGACTTACAAGACTCAGATAAAAACTCTAACGTATATCTCACTCTAATCCGCTTCGAATTAAAGCCACTTTTATGCACATTCTTTTTCTTTTAATCTTTTTCTATTTTATTCACGTCCAACTGCTTTCAATTCATTTGTCCAAAGATGTAAGCAAGTCCAGGTAAAAAAATCCGATGCTGGATCCGAGTATGCGATTGTTCGATCTGGGAAAGGAACACTGTTTCTAAAGATTTACTAATCGACTCTCTTCACACTATTTACGATCAAAAATCAATTTACTTACACTTATTTTATCTCTTCTAAGCCACCCAAACAAACGCCTGGTCGCTCGTTGATCTGCACTGAAAAAAAAAGGTATTCTACCAAACCCATCAAAAAGGTTTCGTATTTTCTGGCGAACCTTAAAAAGGTTTCGAGACGATGGTTCGGAGCGTGTGCCCGCCGACCGATCCTTTTTGGTTTCGTAGATTTTTGAAAACTATTTTTTTGAACATGTCGACACATTTGGAAACTTTGGACACCTACGAAACCTTTTTGATGAGTTTGGTAGAATACCTTTTTTTTCAGTGTAGCAATCGCAGTGCGTTTCTTCTCTTTCGAAGTCTCTGAATGTGTTCAGCATTAGGAAAAGTCTTTCAGAAAAGGGCCAGCGAATCCAAAGGATGAGCGTTACTTGTATTTATATGCTTCTTTCGCTCTGTTGACATTTGTCACTTCCGTTCTTTTCCCGTTCTTTATTGACTCAAGTATTTAATATAAATTACGCCCCGTGTGGCAAAAACTTCACGTACTCACACTACTTCGATCTCTCCATCAGTTAAAAGTAAGTGTAGCGATATATTACATTTCGAAAACCGACCACACTGAAAAAAATATCCGTAGAACAATAAACCCATCAAAAGCGTATAACAGTTTCAGATATACCTTTTAAGGGTTTATGCTGTGTCATACACCCTTCCATGAACCTTTTCGATTGATAAACCCACGAAGGGTATTTCGTACGTTGTAGCTTTATAAACCCATCGGGGTTTATCGCTGTTGATATATCTTTTAAAAGTTTATTAAATCCATAAACCTTTTAAAATGCAGTTTACTATTGTACTCTTCAAAGGCGTTTATGAATTCAATAAACTTTTAAAAGATATATCAACAGTAATAAACCCCGACGGGTTTATAATTCTACGAATATTTTTTTCAGTGCACTCTGACGCATGGTAGTTAACACTACGAATGTAACTATATAGTTTTACTTGATAATTCTCTTTGTATAGATGTTATTTAAAGTAACAACGACTTTTCTTCTCATCTTATCGATCGCCATATTATTTGTTCCACGAGTAGTTCATGGCGGTCCGTGCACTGCAGCGTGTGATGGTGGTACCAAATCAATGGAAGCTTTTTGTCGAGGTCTGGCAGCTACAGCACAGATCAAAGCTCTCTGCTGGGCAGCTTGTTATGGATCCAATGCAGCATGCAAAGGTTTCTGTTATGCTCGGGGATGGAACTAACTACGTTTGCGACTAATCGATCAGATTAATAAAGCTCATATTTTCCTGAATAAACTAGTATTAATCCAGATTTTTTGTTGAGATATTAACATTCTTTCCAATAAATTGTGTTAATACATTATACAATTGTAATATTTTTATAAAATGATGATGTCACTTCATAGAGCATACAGTATATGTCATCCGTAGAAAGTTTTTTTGACTGATTCAAATTACCAAACATGTCATGCTCAAAGGCTGAATTCAAGCATTCAATTATCCAAGTATCAGGGTCCAGGAAGCAAGGTACAAAGTGAACGTGAGGGTGCGGTAAGTGCTCGATATGAAAAGGACATCGATTCGGTGCAAACTCGACTGTATACAGAGGCACGAGGTAATCGGCTACCGACATTCGAGAATACTGTAGCATTTTAATCTGATACAAGTGTCAATATTTTGTGACAATAAATGTTTCTAACAATGGCCATATTAATTAATCCATTGTTTATCCATAAAATTCACAGCTAAAGACAATATTGAAAATGAGTATCTTGTTCCGAAAAGGATTTCATTCCAGTGGATCAGTTTCGTTTCAGGCCGATATTAATCAAGGAATGCCGGACGTGAACAATAAAGTACTCAGTTAGTTTCAGGGCGTTTAAAGTTAGGCGAAGGTGTGGGTTGGGTAAGATTACTATTTGTCTTCTATTAACCTTTACACCACGTGCCTGTGCCCATACCGATAACGTCACCCCTATCTATTCAAGTATTTTTTGTTGGTTTTTTCAATGAAGCTGCATGTCTTTTACTCCTTTTTAATCTATTTGTTTTGTGTTCTTATTTTTCTCATATTTCCTTTCGTTCTTATGATGCAATATACTTTGATGACATGAGAGGTTACATATAAGAAGCTGGAGACAAAGCAAACAGAGAGTTTGTATATCACAGCCTTTTTTGCTATTTCGTACATTGAAAACAAAAAAGGTGTTCGACGAAACCTTTTTGATTTCGTGTAAATTTAATGCATACCAAATGTTATCGTGCGATTATACGAAATCCATAAAAGATTTAGTATTATTCAAGGTTTTATATCAACTCTTTCTAACTTTTGAACCGTAGAAGGGGTTTTGTCCCGAACTACTGCCACCATGTTTGAGCTCAAAATAGTGTTGCATATCACTCATCACTGGTAACAAAATCAAAGAGAGTTTCGTGAAAAGTATTTTCAAAAAATCCAAGCAAAAAAGGGTTTTACACCAAATCTTCAAGCGTCAAGTGTTAACTTAGTTTTCGTTCGAGATCAATCGATGCTTTTTATTAAAAGAATTTCAATATATTTTTGTGATCAAAGTACAGTTTGGTCGAATTGAAAGAAACGATTCTGTCTCGACCTCATATATGACTTATTTGTTTATTTTTTTAGTTGTAGTCTTCGATTGAATTTTGGAATATAAATGATGTAGATGATAAAAATGAAGATTTAAATGCAAACATCGAGTTTACGAAGAACATATCGGTGCATCCAAAATATGAACTTGGATAAGACGAAAATTCCTTGAAAAAAACATCTGTTCAAAGAAGAACCTTTATTTGAGAGCATTCAATAAAAGAAGTTCTTCATGACTTATTGTTAAGTTAACCCACACCCACACCCTCATCGTGTGCTTTTTCGCCACGTTCTTTAGTTAATACATTTATTGAACGAGCAACATCGTATATTGTGAGACTTGGATTACATGTTTGAATAAGAGCGGTTAATTTTGAAAAACTTCTTCCCCGTTTAATGCACAAAAGATATTCATCTCGAGTTGCTCACTTTGACAAAGTTGGTTTTATGTAGCGAACCATTTTGTTCCGAAGTTGTGTAGCAATATTACCCGTTTGAATAAAGTTTGTATTTTTTTCAATTTCATTTTAATTCGAAGCATGAGATTCCCAGGGCAATCAATCCCGTACTCGAATCCAATATAGGATTTTATCGGACCCTACAGGAATTCGACGGATCCGAAATATGAATTTTCCAGATTTTCCCACGTCGAACAATCCGGCATGGAAACGGCCGGCTCCGGTGGCTGGATTTATCTGGTTTGGGCCGGAATCGACAGGAACATGTCAAAACCGGTAGCCGGAAATTCATGAAATCCTACTTCAGGAACCACCGTCCTGGGTTCTAAGGGTCATCATAGAATATAGCTGTCCAGGTCGATCATTCCGGCATAGTTTTTGCCGATTCCAGCAGGTTCCTTGCCGCCGGATTCCGACCGGAATTGCACAGGAAATATCCGACCGGAACCGACCGTGCCATAATAACCTGGGATCCATTAATATGTTCAGCTAAGAGACCATCGAGTTCATCAAAATTTTCGTTTAATGAACATTGAAGTGAAATTTGTTTGATACACTCCGTATTTGATTCTGAATGCTGATACATCGTGTCAGATTTCGATAATAATTCTTGATTGTTCGCGATCAATTCGTAAGCTCTCATGATTAACATCTCCAATATATCCTCGTCATAACGGTTATTGTATTTTAATTTACCAATAACATCTAAACCTGAAAAACAATGAGCAGACTAGGTCACTTTTTAAAAACAAATCGAATATCTTTGTGCAAACACTATTCAAAACATACAATACTCACTTTGAGCGCTCATATTACCTTGAAAATTCAGTAGATCTTGAATAAAAGTGAGTGAGAAAAAGATCACCTTGTTATGATGTTTACAATCATTCAACAATTAGGATGCTTAATAGAAATGAAATTGGACAATTCGCTGATATACAGAACGACAGTAACATGTATATGATAGAAGTCGTTTTGCGATAGACGACGCTATCTTCTGAAGTTGAACAAATCAGCATTGTAATTGATTTTTATGTGATGTTTAACTTGTGTTAGTTAAAAAATATTTTTGTAAATGAGGGTGGATGTGTATCCATGTAACAAAAACATAAAAAATCTGATTAATATTGCATTCTCCGATTAAATACCAAGAAAAAATTTATTTAAGTCGATTTTTCCAATTTTAATCGATTATAACCATGAAAAGGACATTTAATAATAGATTCTAATTGGTTTTGCTGTTATTAATGGATTTCCTCAATTTTCATTGGTTTGAATAAAAAAAAGAGAATACATGTTACAGCTGAAAGATTCCCTGTTGAATTTTAAACTCTCAATATTCAGCATTTGAGAAAAATCATAACGAATACAAACGAAATATAAAACAGTTTTCGCTGGTAGTCACAAATATTTCAATCATCTTAAAACTACTATAGAACAACGGCAGCGAACATTAGCTGACATGTTGTCTATTGTTAACATAGTACAGAGTAGTTGTTATATCTTCATTTTTCTTCTCCTTTGTTACTTATTTGTGATTGACAATTTTCGAGCAGCTTTATAATAAATATTTTCTTCTTATTGAAAATCATACTCTTTTTAATGCCAACATAACAATTAGAAAAACATTTTACGTTCTAAACAGGTATGTAAAGAGATGACTCAATAATCAATGTTGTATATGAAATCATATTGTATAGTGCGAAGAGAAATTCAATCAGGCACTATTGAAGAGTATAAAGATCTAATTCAGTTCAGAGATCGAACAAATCATACATTCTATACCAATCTTTATTATCGTGTAAAACTTTTAAAAAAAGATTCTTTTTTTCTGTCTCTATTCACTCTCTTATAAAAGTAATGTACACCATCGTTGATCTTGATTGATACTTTGATGTATGGTCACGAAGATGATCTGCGGATGATCCTTTTATTGGTTTGAACGACGATATGTGTTTTTCATCATCAAGTGGAACATGAGCAGTGAAACGACATCGATTCACACTGTTTAACCATAAATGATCACCAGAAACAATACCAGATAATTCTTTTACTTCACAATCACCTGTCACACGAACGACTAGAATCTTATTTAATTCTTGAGATTTATCAACTACCGTATCCATCTACAGATGAAAAAAGTCAAATTAGATAAGAAATCTTTTAAAGTTTCATTTACTTTAGCTTCGAACAGATGACGAACATTGGCAAAATGAACACGTTTATTGCCTTGTTCATACAGATATCCATATGAGAAATAGATGGAAAGTGCTTCAAATAAATGACTTGGAACTGTATCTAGAATAAAGAAAACGAAAAGTAGTTCTATAAACAGTGAAAATGAAAATGTACGATTGAATGAAAGAGATATATGCTTAGGTGTTGATGTAGATGGTGCACCAATACTTTGTCCTAATCGTTTATCAAGTAATAGGATATGTCGATCTCCTTGACCAAATTTGCTCCTGGCGGGAGTGATACCGCTATTGATTGTGCTATTTGGATATACAATATTTTTAAAAAAAGCACAGTCGAATCATTTAATGTGAAAGGAAAGAAGTATAAGACAGATATAGAATACGAATAGACAAAGAACGGGGACAAAGTATCGTCGAACGAATCTCTGGTGACGGTTGGTCTCATCGTCCCTCAAAAAGCGTATGTATTCAATGCATTTGAATATTTTTACTTCATTTTTCTGTTAGAAAAACGAAAACTAAAGGAAAGGAAAATTGATAAAGTGTAAGAAAAAAAAAGGAGAAAAGTGTGCCGATGTAAAAAAAAAAGAACATACACACAGATGCATACGCAGCGTTAAAAAGTTTATCCGCGCCGTATGCTGCTTTGTTGTACGCGTATCTCTCTCTCTCCCTCTCTTGTACGAAAGAAACAGGTAAGAATCGACATAGACAGAACAACAACAATGCAACGAAAGAAAAAAAAATACATTGACGACAACGTCGTGCAATGTAGATAAAGATTCTCGTCGTGCGAAAGTAGATGTATGTGAGAGAGAGAGGGAGAGAGATAGAACATAGTCATCTTTTTCGTAAGAAGAAAGTAATAGCAGCATGTGAGTATACAGGAGAAAGAAGGTGGATGATAGTGTATGCAACATGAGTAGCTGAATAAATAGACAAGAGAAAAAGCAAAGGCGATGCATCAGAAGATTTTTTTTATGCATATAGTCTATCTCTTGTCACCTTGGCGAAAAAAATGAATTAACACACAGACAACTGGACGTTTTTTTTTCTTCTTCTTCTCTCTTATCTTCTATATACGTAAATAATTCATAGATTCATCTATTTTAATAGTAGAATTTTATATTGAGTAATAGAAAATATTCTCCTTGCTTTTTTGTTCCTTTTCATGTCATACATAATTTCCGTGAGGATTTTCTATGTGTGTGCCTGTTTCTTTTTTTACTCACGCGTCTTCCCTTCTTTTTTTTTCTCTTCGCCGTTCTATTCGTTTTGTTCTCAGTCGGAGACAAAAAGTACAAAGAAGACTCACTGTTGAACACACATAGACACAATCGGTAAATGGAAGGAAAAAGTCTATCCATGTCTATGCGCGTGTGTTATACAACTCTTTGCTTTCTTTTTTTTCCTATTCCAGTTTTTTTTTCTCCCGATGACGAGCTAAACAGAATCGAAGAAAGGAACCTTGGAAATATGCACATAGAAGCATTATACACGCAATTGTGAACATGATGACTAGAATAGCAAAAAAGAGAAAATGAGAGGAAAAAGAAAAAATGTTTGGACGAGTTTTTTTGTAGAAAGAAAGAGACATAACTATTGCGCTGTTCAATCCTGACCGTGCTGTTAGTGAGCACGTCTTGTCGTCCTTCAAAAAAGTGCCTGTCTTTTTTCTCCTCTCTTTCGGTTATGTAGTGAGAGAAAGAACTGTCCTGAACATCATCATCACGAGAATCAACGAGTTAATAGTAACTCTTCTTATTCTTCTTCTCGTTCGCTTTGTCTCTCCTGGTGATAGTAGCTGTGCGCTTATAAAATATGTTCATACCCGACCGGAGGAAGGTTCGACGAGAATTTTTCTTTTCCCTCCCCTTCTTTTCTACACACATCCAGCCCACTATTGCTTAGCATCTTTATACGTATTTTTTTCCCATCATATATATATTTTTCCGCGAGGGTTAGAAAAAGTTGGATGAATGCGCGTGAGCGCAAACGAAGACCAGCGACATTGTCGCCGTTCTCTCCCTCTTGTCACTGAACAAATTGTAAGAAAAAAGAGATTTCTGATAATAAGATAGACAGACATAGAGTAAGACAAAAAAACGCACACTGTCATTCTGGTTTTCTTCTTCATCTCTCTCTCTCTCTCTCTCTAAATATATATATATATATATCTGTATGTTAGTGTGTAAAAGTATGATCAAAGTATGTTAACGACGACAAAGAATAAGGAGAAGGAAGGGAAAAGTGTTACCTGCGTCTAAAAACTTTTTATCAGTTGGTGTTTGTTTTACATTGAGATACAAATCAGCGAACGAGAAATGTATTTCCACTGTTTCTTCTAAATTAGACTGAGGAGTGCATAAACATGTTTTTTTTCTTCTATCCGATTCATTCAGTTCTCATTACACTCACTATTTGTTTTACTTTCGATTAGAAATGACCAGTGGAATAAGTGTCAAAGATCGATGTCGGCTTTGTTATACACGTCTAAAAGGTGCCTCATTATTTCATCAGAAAGTCTGGTGTTCCCAACATAATGATCGCATCTACAATATATACAAACGTCGTCCATTTCGTTATCGTGACTTAATCGTTCGTTATTTATGTATAAACTTACCTGAAAACAATCCCAATGACCATTATTCGACTGTTATCTGTGGCACGTGTGCATCGTCACTGACTCAACTGGAAACAGCTTATCAAACCTTTGATCGAACGCAAAAAAGTCTTCGATCGAAATTTCGCAAAACATCTCAAATCAGTCGTTACCAAGTTGAGAAACAGTTGAAAATAGTTCAAACGAAAGCATCGAATGTAATGACATCAGTTGAACCGAAACGACTATCCAAACGTAAGGGTGCGCCGAAGCACATTATTCCAACTTTGAATCATCAGAAACGGCCGACGAATAGTGTACAATTGATTGTAAAATTTCCACCAATTGATCACGATGATGATGATGATGATAATGACGACGAGGAGACGGAAGAAGACGATGAAGCAAGAAAGTCTGTGTCAAGTCAATACTTGTCTTCAACGAAACGAACAAGTTCAAGGCGAAAGCCTGAAATAATAATGGAAACTACTAATCAGAAAAAGAAGTTCAAGCAGTCAACGAAAGATTCAGAATTATCAGTAAGAGATTCTCGGTACCTTGATGCCATCATTTCTAAGTTGTTATTTAGAAGCTTACATCTGATATATCGAATAATAAATCTTATAATTGTATTAATCTTCTCAAACCGAACATTTCAACTGATACATCGAGTCATAATCTTCCTTTGCTTAATTTAACAACACCCGGTTCTAGTTCAACTTCTTCGTCAACATTGAACAGTCGCCCATTCAACTCGGTGAAAGGCAATCATATTGAACGCATTGCTGTTTCTCTCCTATCCGTATGTTATTTTCTCTCGTCTGTCTCCTTCACACCTAGTATCCGCTTTGACACCCACGGCCAAAAGGCGTTTCAAAAGTATCTGCTGTCCTTTAGCATCTTTTTTTTTCTCGTTAACAATTAATTTCCAAGGTTCGTTGCCTTTCTGCTATCGTCAAAAAGGAAAAATCGTGAGGTTTAGGGATACACCCGCACACGTAAACCATAGATAGAGGATGAAAGAAACTTCTCTATTGACATTTGTTCGTTAGTCTGCCTTTTGAGAACTTCTATGAAAACCATCGAGAATGCTAAGTGATGACTTTTTTTCCATCCCTGCGATCTTGAGTGCTTAATTATAATGTTACAAGAGGCATCAATGATCACTTATTCAGCTATTTAGAAGTCGAATGAGAGATAGATGTTCATGGAAATTTTCGCTTTAGCAATGGCAGCTAAATGAAAAATCTCATTTCTTGTTTTGCTTTTTCATCACGCAGGGAACAGAAGGTCAATCTGACAGTATTATCAACAATTTCAATGCATCCAACGGCACCAACGGCACGCTATCCGATCAAAGTGAGTTCTACATTCATTTGCTTTTTCTTCTAAATATTCACCGAAGAATTAATTAATAAAACCCCTAGTCTTACGAGAAGGATGAGGTAAGCGCGCATGAGTTTGGACTGAAAAGCATGTTTGCCCAAAATCTGTCTACGTCGATCATCCGATTCAAATTTATCTTTCTTGTCACAGGTTCATCGAAAGCACGTGGACGCCGTAGACCAGCCACTCTGGGTAGTACTCCATTAGAATTGACTACAACAAACAACATCCTCTCGACTAATTACAACAATGTAGCGACAATTCTTTCGCCATCCTTAGACGACGCCGATGAGGACGGTCTATCCATTGGTGATGCAAGTAACGATAGTTCGAATGTTAGTACGAATGGTATTCAACAAAACGGAACGAATATTCCTAATGTTAACAAACATTTATCATCGACAATATCAGCGACGCCGACAGCAGAAGGTTTGACAATAACCGCAATCAACAATACAGGACAAAAGCAAGTATTTATGGCAAAACAATTGGGAAATTTGAAGAAGTACCAATGTGGGCTATGTGAAAAAATCGTAACAAATATTCAAATACATGTTAGACGACATACGAATGATAAACCATATCCATGGTAATTATTCATTTTCTCTATTAGAGATCTAATCATGGAATGCGTTCGTTTCTATTTAGTACGTATTGTGAAAAACGATTTACCAATTCCGGGGATCTTCAGATTCACGTCCGAATTCACACAGTGAGTCATTCTTTCGCTAATTATTATCGATGTTCCAATCGAAAATGATTTTCTTTGATCGATTAGGGTGAAAAACCTTATGCATGTCCATTATGTTTGAAGAGTTACCGCACGATAGGTAATTTCAATAGTCATGTCAAGACCCATGATTCAGGCGTTCGTCCACATCGTTGTGAGCTATGTGATCAAGTATTTCCCATACCGAAAGATTGGTATTCGCACTTACGTTCAAGTCATCGTTCACGAATACCAAGCAATAATCTTCCAGCGAGTTCGACAACGACAACCAACACAAATTCAACATTAAGTTCAACGAACTCAACAACAACAGTAACTCAGCCACTATTTTCCAATGCCTTATCCAGTCAACAACAACACAGTGAAGTCTTCGTTCCGAATAAAGTCAAACTAGAACCAATCAATCGTTCACAACTCATCATCAAGTCATCTAATGGTAATGATCAAGAACCAATGAACATGTCGAAAAAAGAGAACTCCAATGATCATGATGCCGAGGAGGAAAACGAGGACGAAGACGTTGCCGACGACGACGACGAAGAAGCGGAGAATCGTCATCAATCTACACGTAATTTACTAGCGAATGTCTCATCGCCCGTTCATGCTTGAATGAGAAACTAGTCATGTCTCCATATCTGTGTAAGTTCCTTTCATTTTGCGAACAGTATTGAAAACAAAAGAATAATCAAAAGCAATATATATATACATAGCTGAGTTTGAGAATGAACAGCCATGCCAGTCTTTCGTTTGTGATTGATGTTCATTTTTTTTCTTTCGACGTCGTGATTTTTGTAACGCAATATCTTCTGTATTACTTTCTCTCTCTCTCTCTCTCTCTCTCTCTCTCTCTCTCTCTCTCTCTCTCTCTCTGTTGTTCGTTAGTTTCGTTTTCTTGTTGTTTCAAACTGACGCAAATTGTATATCTTCTTCCCCCCCCCTCTCTCTCTCTCTCTATCGATTCTATAGGTGAATAAAGTCTGAACTGTATTTCGTACTCTTCTTCGCTGTTGTGTGTTCTGGTCATCTGTTTTTCTCTATCGTGTGAATGATTTTAACATATATCCATTTTAAGGGGTCGAGGTTTGGTTCTTCGCTGAACACGAATATACATCCTAGTCGATGCGAAAGAATTTATTTGAGTTATCTTTGTTTTGCATTTGTGTGTGTGGTTTTTTTCTTTGTACTGGAATGAGAAAAAGTATATCTGTCTATTTGTTATATTTCTGAAATACACATACGTATAAAATTCATGTTCCACATAGACTAATCGAACCCAAGAGAGAATACACCGATGTTGATGGACATAGTAACGTACTCGACAGATTAATTTATGATTATTATCTTCCAACAAGTCGACACTTTCATTGGTTTTATTGTTGTTCTGATAAGAAAAAGGTTAACTATCATCTGGAATTTTTTTTCAATGAATTTATTTTTGAAACTGTTCTATGGAAGATATAGTATCACATTACATATAAGATATAGAAACGAAGAGAAATTCTATCATAGCCATTAAATTATCCTTTGTATGACTAAATGTCACTGATGATCATCATTGTTATTAAGCAAGGTTTCTGTTGGGTTTGATCTTGGTCGAATTGAGGGAGAAAATGAACTATTTGGATCAAATTTGCTAGGAGGTAGTCTTGGTCGGTCGGAATTCAAATGATTGCGATCGTATGTTGCACAGAAATGTGTGTAGAGTTTGTCGATTATGTCACCAACGATAATGTCTTGTCCATTTCGAGCCAGTAGACGAAGAGCAAAGCAGCCATCTTCTTGCAGGTAATCGCGAACAAAAGCTCGAGTACGAAGTTTTTCGTGTAACTGATCATTATCGGATTTGATGCGTCCGTCTGCAGAGTCACGCGGTACTGCACGATTCAGAGCTAGTTTTCGTTGGACGTATGCAGATCGGCCGTCCACGCGAAGAATACGTAATAACCACGAAATAAAATCACAGATGTTAAAAGCAGCTAAGAGAATAATCCAAAACCATAGAATCAGAAAGATCTTCTCGTTGAATAGATTGATTGGTAAGACGCACTGGACAGTATATCGATGAATAATTCCGATTTCTCGTATATGAAAATCGCATAATGTAACACGCGGAAACCGCTTCGACTCACCCCAATCCAGACCGCGCATAAATTTGATAATGACTTCAATGCCAAACAAATGGTATTCATTGCCCAAGAAGACATTCAATAAAAATATTTGTACTAATGAGTTAAAGAGAAATAGAAATTTTACGAATGTGAATAGAATAACAATGAATGCACTAAGATGCCGATGACGCCAAAATGTGATATTATACCAGAACTTTTGAGGAACGCTTTTCGTATGATTCGGATGCTGAGCAGGAGAAGTGTAACGATTTTCTATATAGACACGAATTGAGTTTACGATATAATCCACCGCCTTCTCTCGTTCTTCGACTTGTTGTTCTTGTTTTAAAGCGGCATCGACTAACTTTTCAATATCTAAGCCAGACTTATTATTCAATGATCTCCACAGCATCCGTGGAAAATAGAAACACAGTGCCATAAACAAGAGAATAAACGGTGACCATTGATAATACTTCAGCATACCTACAATAAACAATTAACCAAAAGAAATGCTTCTTAAAATCAAACTCTCACGTTCGTATCGTGTTGTTTCTGCATGTGGAATATCATGTTCCATGGGAACGTAATACGTATTCATTATCCAGCAAATATCATTCGCATATTTTTCATAGCCACCAGTAAATTGTGCAGGAACCTACACACCAAATAGTACAGAAAGGCATTTCAAATGACTATTCTTCGTACCCAACAGGTAATTGGTGAACCGAAATACTGCTGTGTTGTAATGATGGCTGCGAATACTAAGATCATGGTGACTGTGTATCGATGATTGAGTCGATCGATGAAAACGTCGTCATTTTTCGTTGAGTGATGTTTTCCCGCATTTAATTTCGTAGCAAAATTCAATATATCCATTTATTCCTCTTCCAAGTAGTATTTTAATCAAAAAAGAAGGAATAAGAAATGTCATAATAATCCTATTTTGTAGATAATGTATAAAATCAAAGATTACTCCAGCTTTCTTGCCACGAGGAACGATTGAATGTCATTCCTTGCTTTTTCATTCCTTACTCGTATTCTTTTTCGTTCTACGTACAATGATCTTATTGTAAAATCAAAAATTAGCCCATCTGCGCATCTGCAAATTAATGTGTCCGTCACAAGTTCAGAATTGAGAAGCAGTTCGCTATCTCATCACTTACTCACATTGGTTCGCTTTCGTACATTGAAGATGTTTGGGCTTTATTCGAGAGGTTACAACATTAAAGATAATGAAAGTGATCTTTTATGACCTGTGTATCGTGAATTGAATATATATGAGAGGAACATCGAATAAAAAGTGTCCTTCTCTTACGCAGGAAACAAAAAATATTACCGCAAACGACAAGAGTATTATTAAACGTATATCAGATACAGGCACATAAAGCAAATAGACACTTTCGAAAAAGAAAACGACGCAGGGAAATAGAAAAAAGAGAAAAAAAAACCCGAAAAGTCCTTCTTCTTCTTCTTCTTCTTCTTCTTCTTCTTCTTCTTCTTCTTCTTTGTCGTCAATCAAGAAAATAAAAAGGACAGTCTTATTTTGCTTTGAAAAGATAAAGTTGGAAGACAGAATAAATTGACGATGACAGGAATGAATACATGCTTGCGATCATGCACATCATTCGTTTCGTTGACGCGCGGTGGATTAAATTTCAAATAAAGATCCCTAGTCGGTCTATTTGCCATTAAAGAAAAAACAATGATCTTTATTCTTCGTACAAAATATGCCAAGGTCATCGGCTTTTAGTTCGATAATGAATCGAAAAGAAAGACATAAATAAAATCTTAAGACGTTTGATATCACACTCGAAACTTCTACGATAAAAACCACAAAATGTCCTTATCGAAGGCAACTTGGCTAAGGTTTGAATACTATCATGACATCATTATCGATGTAGATGATCAAGTCGCTTTTGAATTGAGTGAAACTATTGGTTATTTCATTGGCACGGCTCAGTAATCATAACAAGAATGTAGCTCCTTAAACTTTTATTTTCATACGAGGTTTGACTTTGCGTCGCAGTTCTGGTCCTGTAAAAAATTCATAATGTTCACAGTTGAATTGTAAAGTTAATATAGCTAAGTGAAAAACAAAAGAAATGCCGAATGATTGTAAGTCCTGCCAATTCATCTGCTTATACACAATTCAACACACCATCTTAAAGATTTTCGTTACAAGAGACGCTATCATCCAGATATGTCTTTACAATTTTGGAGTTATTTTCTAATCAAACGTCAATTACAGCAATTTCATGATTGAATTGCCTACTCGTCTAATTTTTAATTCACCCACGTTTCCTATTTTTCAATTGTATAGTCTCGATGCTACTGTTCAGATTTGTCTTTCACTGGTATCGCATGACATGATTTCCCAGAGCGTCCGACCTTTGTTTGCTAATTTCCAAGAAAATCATTTTTTTTCTTCTATTAACGATATTGCTTCAGCTAGCCGAACTTCTAGAACATTCCATCCACTGTTCTGAGAAGGATGAGAGTTTTTTAAAAACGTTTCAATTGTTTGTTTCACTTCTCGTGATGTTAGTTGTTTTTCACCGTCTATATTAACTCCAATCAAAATTCAACACTTAGAAAAGAGAGATGATGTTACCAAGTTTTCTTTCTCGCCTTTTGTCTTCAAAATGCATTTTTGTCAGGAGCGACAACCGGCCATCGAGTTTTCTTTTCCTATTCGATGACAAATATTTTTTTTAAAGATACACGAAGGAATTGTTAAATAACTTCTTTTTTCCCATTGACGCAGTTGCCTTTCTCCTGTTTTGGAGTCTATCGACGTCAGCACTTGGTCCTGGCAAGTGTTATTTTGTTGAAAGAAACTCGTTTACAATCTTAAGAAAAACAATTTCAGTTTTTAATATCAATTCTCTTGCTACTGCTTTCTCCTAGATGAAAAATAACAATAGAGAGAAACAACGAGAGAAGAGAGTGAAAATGAGAAAACAAAAAAAAAGTAATTTAGCTATATAAGAATAGACATTTCTCAAAGGACATAGCTAGTGTACGTCAACAAAAAAAAAGCGCGAAGCAGGTAGAGGTGAGAAAAATTGCTTTTTCAAATATCACATCAGGAAGTGTTGTAGAGAGTAAGCAACTGAAATAAAACTATCAAGATGGCCAACCAAACACCAACGCCGTACGCCAATCCAGCTTACGATGACGAACCAGCTGGAGTTCGCAATAGTGGTGGACCAAGTCCGATGGGTTCGAATATTTTCATCGTTAAGCCTGATGATGGAATGAAAAATCGTTCGCATCCGGATCCACATCGTCACGATCCTGTGACAAAGAAAAACATCGGCTGGACCATTCTTCGTGGTATTCGTTGTATGTATCGATGAATCGATCTCGAAACACTTTATCTACATAGCTAATATTTTCAGCTCTTTGGGCAACCCGACAGACAGAAAAAGATCTTCGCAAGAACAAAGATTTGTATGTCAAAACAACGATTCGAGAGTTGATTCTCTATTTGGTATTCATTACTATATTATGCATAAGTAAGAGCGTTTTCTTCTCTTTAGTTGTCTACCTTTTATTGACATCTTCTTTATTTGATTTAAGTAACTTTTGGCATGACATCAACCAAAACATATTATTTCACTACGGTGTTGCGCACAATCTTTACGGAACGTAAGGTTACCGGTATTGGGGACCAGCCGGCCTATGATGATATCGCTAATTTCGATGATTTTTGGAATGTAAGATTCGATTTTGAGATCTATTCGAAACATTTTGCTGACTGATTTCCAGGTAATGAGCGGACCGGTTCTCAATGGGCTATTCGATCAGACGTGGTACAATGGGGAAAACCTAACACTCGATCAATATGGATATGTTTTATTCGAAAATAAAATTCTCGGCTTACCACGCCTTCGGCAACTTCGTGTAAGACATTTTCACATTGGAATTTCTAGAAGAGAGAAAAGCATTCGCTTATTTTCAGGTAACCAATCATTCCTGTACTGTTCACAAGAAATTTCAATCGGTAATTCCCGATTGCTACGGATCTTACAGTGGCAGTAGAGAAGATCGCCAAACGTATGGACCGGCGAACGATACGGTCACGCCGAACGCGTAAGATTTCAACATTTTAGTTGACATAGTTTCATTGATTTTCTCGTAATAAGATGGCACTATCAAACGTCAAGTCAACTTCAGGGTTCATCTTCAAGTGGTCTAATCTCTCGATATGGCGGTGGTGGTTTCGTACAGGACTTGACAACAAATTACAATGCTGCTTCTGCTCAAATCGCTGATTTAAATGCAAATCTTTGGATCGACCGTGGTACACGTGTAGTCTTTTTGGACTTTACTGTCTACAATGCCAACATCAATTTGTTCTGCCAAATTAAATTAACCGTTGAATTTCCAGCATCAGGCGGTGCCGTTCCATCAAAATCATTCTCAACTGTCAAATTGATCCGTGTAAGTATGCTTCGGGAAACAATCGAAACTGTGTATACCAGATTATCTCATCATTTAGTATGTCTCATCCATGGACTACTTCGTTTTGGCATGCGAAATTTTGTTTATTGTCTTTACAATTTATTACACAATCGAAGAAATCATTGAAGTGAGTTCGATTGTTTTAGCTTTGATTCGATGGGCGAAAAATCTTTTCTATATTAGATTAAACATTATCGATTGTATTACTTCAAAGGCATGTGGAATGTTCTTGATGTTATTATCATTTTGATCTCGTATGTTTGCATTGCTTTCAATGTCTATCGTCAATTCAAAGTTGGCCAAATTCTCGATGAATTATTGCAAGATCAGAACAGTTTTGCCGATTTCGAATTTCTTACCTACTGGCAAATTCAATTCAACAATGTCGTCGCTTTTGCCGTTTTTCTCGCTTGGATCAAAGTAAGTTTTAATTCGTCAGATGAAATTCGCTAATCCAAGCAATATCTAGATCTTCAAATATGTTTCATTCAACAAAACAATGACACAATTATCAACAACGTTATCCCGTTGCGCAAAGGATGTACTTGGTTTCAGCGTGATGTTCATGATTGTCTTCTTAGCATATGCACAATTGGGCTATTTGCTGTTTGGAACAATGGTCGACGATTATAAGACATTCGCCATTTCGATGTAAGTCGCTTTTGAAATGAAATCATGCCCATGACTGGCCATGTGTTTTAGTTTCACTCTCTTTCGAATTATCTTGGGTGATTTTGACTTCAATGGTAAAAGACGAATTGAATGAACGTCTATATCATGATATTCTTTTGTTTTGTTAGCCATTTTGGATGCTCATCGTATTCTTGGACCGATCTTCTTCTTGACCTATGTCTTCTTCGTGTTCTTCGTTTTATTGAACATGTTTTTGGCTATCATCAACGATACTTATTCTGAAGTTAAAAATGATATGACGACACAGAAGTCGGAATTCGAACTAGGAGAATATTTCAAGAAATCGTACGACAAAATGCTCGAACGATTGAATGTTAAACGTGATGTAAGAAGAGAAGCTTTCGTTATGTTTGAAATCTAGACTGAATTATTTCTTTTCAGCGTATTATTGACATCCAAAATGCATTAAAAAGCGCTGATGTGAACAAAGATGGTATCATCGAAGTAAGTTCGCGAGGATTCGGGTATGAAATATATGCAAAATATTTCTAGTTCGATGAATGGCGTCGTGATTTAAAAGCTCGTGGTTATACCGATATTGAAATCGAGAACGTCTTTTCACGCTACGATACCGATGGTGATCGTGTTCTCCGCGATGCTGAACAACGTCGATTCAAGGCTGACTTAACTGCACAAGAGAACAATTTGGACATGGATATTCAAGATTTGAACGATTCTCATGTTCAGTAAGAAAAAGTTCCGAACAAAGTACTGGAAATGTGGTCGATATCTTTAGAAAACCCAATCCTGTTGCCGGAGGAGGAGCAGCAGCAGCAGCGACAGCAGCAACAACAACAAGTGCGAATACAACTAATGACAATGACGGCGATAACCCAAATCGCATCACTTACGATGAATTCGCAATCTTAGTACGACGTATTGATCGTATGGAATATTCGATTGGAAACATCGTTTCACGAGTAATGATCCCAAACTGTGCTCGATTTCTGAAAATGACATTCTCGAAACTATTTAGATTGATGGTGTCTTAACTAAATTAGAAACGTTGGAAAAAGGCAAAATGAAACGTCGTGAAGCATTAACCAAAATACTTAACAATATTGCCGACGTAAGTAGTCATGCGAGCTCAATGTTGACAAAAAAAAAAAATCAAAATTTTCGTGTTAGGACAACACAATGAGCAAAGAAGTGAAACAAGAACGTTTAGAGAAAATGATTCGAGATGAGCTCGAAGAAAGTGGCTCGGACCGTCACACACCTGTTCAAAGTTTACTCGGATCATCAACAACACCCGGAGCACCAGCTGGACACACAGGTCAACAAGACAAATCGCCACGCCGCCAAAGCCCAACTAGCGCCAGTGGGAGCAAATATTAAACTTGAAAAACACAACTGTTTGTGAATACGATGTCCAATACGTTTAACGTACATGCATATTTTTATCCTCATTATTTCTCCTTCAAACTTCAAACAGCTTTTTTGTCTCGTCGAAAATTAAGCGATGTTTTTCTTTGACCATATAAATAAATATATATTTATCACTCTGATTATTCTATTTGAAAATATTTATTTTTGCATGTTAAACTAAAACGAGAATATGTTCTCTGAATAATTTTGCTCGGCATGCCATTCGAAAATCTTTTCGATCAATATTGACTTCTCTGTCGTCAATTACTCATTTCCACAAAGAACATGACTTACCGCGGCCTTCTCGAAACGAATAATTATCTTCCATTCGTTCAACATATTGATAAAATACATATCTCCGCAAACCTAAGTCAACACATTGTTGACCTTCCATCTTTTCATTGCCTATACTCGAAACTAGTTATTTATGTATCTGTGTGTTCTATTACGTTGTTAAAAAAGATAATATTTATCTACCTACTCGCATAGCGGGGCGGACTGTTGCTTCTTTAATACTCACTACCTTTTTCTTGTACAGCCTTTTCGTTCCTCCATGATTAGTGACTTGGACGGACAATGTTCTTCATTGGCATATCAATCCCGTTTGTCGGCATTCTATTAGTGATCTACCTTGGTTTATCCAATACTCGAAATCTAATCATCCATCAATTCCTGATAAGACGAAAACAACAACAGCAAACAAAGTTCAAGTATGATTCATCAACTTCATATGTCACTATCCCGATGATTTCAACAGCATTAGAAGACGATGAAGATCTTATGAAATACGATCTTTCATCGAACTTTTCGGAAACCACATCGATCGAGTTACGCTTAGAACAAGATCTTGATTCTGACAACGATATTTAGTTAATTGAAGATTTTGAGAATTTATTCAACCAACCGGCAAAATAGAAAAGTCAAGAATTACTAAGAAAAAAAGTACATTTTGTTTTCGATCTCTCTCTTTCTCTTCTTTTATTTACTCATCTTTCTCATGTTTGTGTTCAAATTCAACTAGTGTCTCGATGGGATTCTCCTCCTTTCGAAGATCTTTGATCGAGCCGTTGCTTTTCTTCGGAATTTCATGTGCTTGAAGTAATTCTGTTTCATAACGAATTAATTGTAATAGAAAACCTTCGTTCGGCCAGATTTGTGGACGTTTTTCAATCAGGTAGAAAAAGGCTTCTTTCAGAGTATTATGATGGTATTTCATCAAATACGCAAGAACGATCGTTGCTGACCGGGAAACACCTAATCGAAAAAGAAAACCGAAGAAGAGTTCGATTAGAAAGTAGCAAGACAAGTTTGCATTACCAGCAGCACAGTGTACAAGACACCGTTCTTTTTTTTCATAATAACCATGCAGCAGCTCATTTGTTCGATCGAAGTGCTGAAAAAGTACAATCTCAATACTTTGCTTTTACGTGATTGAAAAGGTAAGCACCTGTTTGATGTTCGTACGAGGCTCGTCAGGCATCGGAATATGTACAACGTTGAAATTATCAAGAATCATCTGTCTCAGTTTGATATCGCAGACATTGATAATGTGCTCTAGAACAATCGCATGATTTGTTTAAGGGAGACAACGATCTATCAACGTACTGATTTGAAATCTTTCTAATAAATCGCTATTATTTGCATGCTGCATATTTCCAAGAAATAAAAAGTCATCTAGGACAATTGAAGGTTCAGCAGCAGTGCCAAATCGATAAAATTTGTCGAACGCTAAGCCACGTTCGTGTTCCAATGCTTTCATTCTTTCGCGCTCGTCATCTGTCGGTTTAAATGTCGACTCTTCTTTTTTCGATGATTTCTGACCGTAGAGTTCCAACATTCTTTTACTTATGATAAGTACAATCACAAATAGTATCTAAAAAGAAATGATTTCTCTAGATAAGACATTGCAGCATTTAGGGAATTATCAGTATTTTGTTTGTGGATCAAAGCAGATTATCCAGCCTGAACAAAGGACAGGTTTAATGATGATACAGAGATAAAGACAAAGGCAAAAGAGACATTGGTACTACTCGATGAAGTAAAGTTAGATAAACGAATTCATCAAAGAAATTTTCTTCTTTGATCAAAACGAAATTATTGACGGAGTTGTCTGATTTGGAGGTAAAAAACCTCCAAATATACGAAGCATGTGAATCATGCGTTTTGACGTACCAGTTTCAAGCTCATTCTCCCTTAATACTAGTCTCTTTGTACACTAATCAGCTTTACCAAGAGAAAATACTGACAATTCCTTGCTCGAATTTCTCGTAATATCACTTACCCAGTATAAACGCGGACTGACAACGCTAAGCAGTTCGTCGAATATCATTGCACGGGCAATTATTGATTATGGATGGTTTTTCGTTCGTAACTGAAATCTCAAGGAAAAACGATCAGCAATTCGATTGGTGAATAATTTCCTCCAATGAACGCATTTCTCGATAGTTTACAAAATTTTTCAAAGAAACTGCTCGAATTGATTGGAAAAAATTCTCTTTTTTAAGAAGATTTCTCCAAGTCATTACTTGTCTCAACGTTCTTTTTCGAAAGGAGAAAGCAGAAGAGGTCAAGAAAACGGAACAATGGTGGCTACTTGACAGAATTTATTAACAGCAAATCAATCAATCTCTATTTAGATAGAGTTTTTTTCTTTTCTTTCTTATCAAATGTTTATCCAAAGTGAACTGCTTCATAGATAGAAAAGAAATCAAAGTATCATGTACGCCAAAAATAAAAATCTCGCTGCTCCATCGGATATCCATGCTAAGGACAAGTGCGTACTGAAACTTCGACTGCCGAAATGATTCAATCCGTTTTCTTGTTTATTTTCCAGGTTGAATTTGTATGTTTACGAGTATCTGTATCATATTGGTGCTTCAAAAGCTGCCCAGGGATTTTGTGCGGATGTAAGTCGTCTGTTTTACGGATAGAAATCATACGTTTTGAATATTGAAGATGAAATGGGAACCAAACAAAATGTCGCTTGGCGAAGCACCTGGATTTTTATTTAGTTGGTGGTGGTAAGTTCAACGAAAAGAATTCTGGACAAGCACGGAACCGTTTTCTAATTGTTCTAGCGTCTTTTGGGATTTGTACAGTGCAGCACCTGAACGTCGAGATCAACATCCACATTCAGAAGAAGCAAAAGCATTTCACGATTATGTAAGAGGCAGTAAAGTTCCTCATCATCTATCGAATCTGTCATTCTTTCTTTCACAGGGATTTATCAATGTCAATGGCATGCCTCCTCAGGTAAGGAACATTTTTGTTGTATTGAGCAATATTATGTTTTTCTCTATAGCCTAATGCAAATCCAAACGGTCCGCCACCCATGTCGATGAATGTCAATGAAGGAATGCATAATCCAAATGTTCCATTTTTCCCCGTAGGTGATATATTTCGACAAGAATTGAAAATTACATCGGATTTCCATTTAGCCACAAGGACAACCCATGATGAATCAGGTAGGTGTGATGAAATAATGTTTTCCTCGTAGAAGTATCACTTTCTCTGCTAGTATTCACGCTATCCAAATCCGCCGCCACGTTCACTTGTTCGTATGTCTTCTCAATCTGATTATCCAGTAAGATAATATATTTGTCGGAATTCGCGCATATCTCACATCCTCATGGTTTTAGGGTGGACCTGTTATGCCACCGCAGATGGATGCCGGACGAAACGGTACATGATCACCAGTTATTCTATATGAACTCGAAAAGTTCATTTCGTTTAGGTTTACGAATGACGTCTCCTGGAGCTCGAATGCCAACCAATCCAATTGGTCATCCTGGTCCTGGTGGACCATTACCAAACGCATATCGACCGCAAGGTATGTCACCATCAATGAATCAGCCTGGACCACGAATGTATATGACAAATTCACCGGGGGTAAAATGACATTATGTACTATTTTGTTTTCTTTATTAATTAATCTCAGGTTGGCTACTCTTCATCATCCCCGGCTCCTTATGGAGTATGTATCTTTCTTGACTTTTCAATGAAAAGCACTTCTATTCAATATTCTAGACTCCTTGTCCAACAGGCCATGCACCGACAACGCCAACCATGATGTCCAGCCCGCAAGGTTTGTTTGTCGAACGTCGAACATGAATTTTACTATAAAGATTATTCTTCAATTTAGATTCAAATAATGGAGAGATGCAGCCGTATGTTATGCGAAATATGCCTCCTGGAATGGGCCCGGGGCCGACTCCTATGGTACCAGAATTCTAAAGAATATTTCTTACAACAATCATCTGTAATTCTAGTATCACGATTCACATCTATCCCATATGCCGCCAGATATGATGCATCATGGTTCCATCAATGGTACACCTCTACTCATACATAATTCATGTGAATTCGTTATTCTTTCAGGAGACTATGATCAACAGATGAAACAATCACCTAGCCACCAACAACCACCGCAACAATCGCAGCAATCACTCGCACCTCCTCCTCCAGATGTGACAAATTTCAATTATTCAGAAGATCCCAGCAACGATACGAATGCGATTCTAAAATTAAAAGAATCCATGCAAGAAGAAGTGAAAAAATTCGATAAAACACCGAACAATTCAAACAACGATGATTATAGTCATTTCGGCTCGATTGGTTGATATCCTACTCCGCACACACACGAAAAATACTCCAGATAAGACAAATCTCATTTCTTTAGTTCATATTCTCTCTTTCTTTCCTTCGCCTTCGTTTTTTTAAGTGCGTGTGTGCGTCTACTGTTCAGTTCTTTTCATTGCGTATGATATTTCTTCGTAGTGTATGTGTGTGTGTGCGGGCGACAACAGTGATGGTTCATGGGCAAAAGGATATTCGTCGTGTTTTTTCTCTCATTTCCAGACGTTTCCACGACGAGCCTTCCAAACCCAATTGAACAACATTTTCGTTGAAAAACAATAAAACAAAAGTGCATCTTTATATATGTATGCGTGTATAATTTTTCTCTCTATAATGTACATTTTTTCATTCTCCTATTTGTTCCTCTCTGTCTGTAAAATCAGACTTGTCTTCTTCGATACATCCTTAAATATACAGATTTGAAGAGATGATCATTTGTGTATTCTTATTATTTATTGAAATAGATCGAGAAGAATTCTTTGACACACACAAATCCGAAACGAAGATTTCCATTTCAGACCGACATTTCTCTGCACCGACTTTCTTTCCAAACCAATAAAATACTTGAAGACTGTATTTTGACATACTCGATACATTGTTTCCGGTTAATCAATGTGCAATTTGAAGAAAAAGAGCAATTACTGATGTGAAAATATATATTATGTCGTCGTTATCTTGATGTACTTTTAATAAAAGTTCTGTTTGTTAACATAATGTGATATGGATGAATAACCTCATCATTCTTTTCTTTCTTTTTTTTTGATTCTTTACAGCCATGTCAGCGCGTCGAATTTCGTTTTGTCAAGCAATCGACTGTAGGAGCAGAGAGACACTGAGGACATTAGTCATTTTACCGAAGGATTAAAGGATTGAATCTGATTAGAATTAGAAATCTTTTAGATTATGAATGAAAAACTTGATCAGCAATTCTTCGATGTAAATTTCGATCTGCGTGATAACAAGTACGAACCAATAAAAACTATTGGTAGGTTTTCTCAAATCGGTCTGGTGTCTGTCGCAATCGATTCATTATGTTCTAGGAAATGGCGCGTATGGTGTTGTTTGCTTGGCCCGTCATCGCAAAACGGGGACGAATGTCGCCATAAAGAAAATCGTCAATGTCTTCGAACATTTTCTGATTGGCATGCGAACGTATCGTGAAATAAAGATTCTTCGCCATCTTGTCAATCATGAAAATATAATCACCATTCGTGATGTGTTCCTCAATTCGAATAATAGTAAAGATGTGTATATTGTTTTCGATTATATGGATACAGATTTAAAACGTGTTTTGGAGTCGAATCAAACATTGACGAATGATCATATCAAATACTTTACATATCAAATTTTGAACGGACTTGCGTTCATTCATCAAACTGGGATTGTTAGATTTGATGGAGTTGAGTTCTTTTTAGTTCATGTTTTGTATTTAGATTCATCGAGATTTGAAACCATCGAATATTCTTGTCAGTCAAACATGTAATATCAAAATCGCTGATTTTGGTAAGAGTGTAAGAAGTTTTTACTTGAGTTTGACGTATGATGAGCGTTTGAAGGTATGGCGCGACAATATCGTGACCATGATCAAACACAATATGTTGTTACACGTTGGTATCGAGCGCCTGAAGTGATTCTCGGCTATACGGAATATTCTCAAGCTATTGATCTCTGGTCTGTTGGGTGTATTCTAGCCGAAATGTTCGGACGAAAGCCGATCTTTTCCGGTACGAAGTCTTCAATTTTGAAAAAAGGATTTCCTGAAAAAGATTTGTTTAGGGACAAATACGATCGCACAAATTCAGTTGATTTTCATCATTCTTGGTACACCTACAAAAGCGTACCTTCAATCCTTACATAGTGATTGTTTTCGACGATTAATTTTGAGTAAATGTCATGAAAACGTATTTACGACAATGAAGCTTTTCACGTATTGTTTAGGCGTGGGCAATCGTCAGCCTGCAAATTTCAAAGCACTTTATCCGAATGCAACTGATGATGGAATCGACCTATTACGTCAGCTACTAGTCATTGATCCAGAACAACGAATCAGTACGAATGCTGCATTGCAGCATAGTTTCGTCAATGAATTTGTAATCAAATTAGACGATAGTGATGATTGTTCTATGGATACTGATACTGACAAATTCGACTTTGGATTTGAAAGTGAAGTAAGAAAAAGGTCTGCCTTTCCCTATTTGTAAGCGTATGTTTTCAATTGAATTCAGAAATGGACTCTCGAGCAACTACAAAGCGCGATCCATGATGAAATCAACCGTTTTCAGGTTCGATCTAATAAATCAAATAGAAACGGTGATGACGAGTTAACCTCAAACAACGATAAACTTATTACTCATGGTGCACCAATGGAAAGTCATCACCAAGTTGTTATCGTTGATTTGTCGCCATCTGAAATATCGTCAACGGCAACGAAACTTGAAATTGATACAACGCGTTTGGCGGAAAAGAAACGTAAACATCGCCGTAAGTTTACTCTTTCTCTTCTTATCAAGAAAACAGAATTTTTTCTCTAGGACGAAAACATGGTCAACACCATCACCATCATTCCAAACGTTTGACTTCAACAATGTGTACTGACGAAAAAGCAAGCAGCGGCGATACGAATGATGATGATACTAACAACCCTTCCTGATTGATTCCGTATATTTCTCCAACACATGTCTTCCAGTCTTTCCAGCAGTTTTTTACCACTATAAATGATTTTTTTTAAAAATAATCTCTGATTCGCTATACAAACATGAATCACATGTGTGTGTGCATGTTGATTCTTATCTATGATATATAATTCTCATTCTTTTTTTCGAATAAGACAACGCACGAAGAACAAATAGATAGAAGAGAGAAAAAGAAAGTAAGTAAACTCGTTCGTGTACTATTTCGAAACAATTGATCTCAAGATATTGTCAAATGGCAAGACCAATTATACCACATTTAATGAACGGTGTGCGAACACCGATTGATGACACACTGCCAATGACATGTATGATCGAAAGTTCTCAACTCGTTGAAGGACATGGGGTAAATAGGTAGATATGATTGAGTGCGATTTTGTGAACCTGTTCGATTAGGAATATTCAATTCGAGTGCTACGTGCTTTACATGACCCATCGAATTCATGGCTTGTTACTCGACGTTTCCGAGAGTTCGATGATGTTAATAACTGCTTGAAGGAATATGGGTTTGATTTTGATTTGCCAAAGAAAAAACTTTTGGGAAGAACCGATCGAATATTTATGGCAGAAAGACAGAAAGGTCTTCAAGTATGTATTTTCAATCGAATAACTCATCTTCACCGAACCAATCTCGTTTCATCATAGGCATATCTGGATACACTTGTTCAACACTTCGAACTTTGCAATTCATTAGTTATACAACGTTTTCTTGATCCTGAGAATCATATGATAAACTATTCAGGTATTCACATAAATATTCCTTAGTGCGCTTAAGTCGGCAATCTTATCTTGTCTTCTTTTCTTAGAAATAGCATTACAACATGTCTCGATGTTCATTCGTTCCACGAATAATACCTATCAGATTGTTGAACAAATAGCTGATTTAGGATGGCGATATAACAAAAGTTACTTTTCTGCAACCAAAGCCGGAGCGCTGAAAGACGATCGTTACCTTTTATCTTGGGTATGGTAACGAATTTCGTGCAAAGTTCATTGAATGAATGTTTTCCTTTTCCAGTGTCACTACGGATTGGATAAAGCATTTGGAGAAAAGGATACCAATAACTGTCTGAAATTGTTGAAAAACATTGCTGTTAGTATTGTCTTCTGATTTTACACACAATCTATGTCGACTTTGTAGCATCCATTAATCGTTCCAATCGATGACATTTATGCGAATGAAACCGGGACACTGACTGTCTATCGACTCTATAAGAATGGTTCATTGAAAGATTACCTTCATCAAGTAACGAACTTGATATTTTTAGTTTCTTCTTTTTTTGTCGAAATATGTACGTGTTCTCATAGACGAAACCAACGAATGGTCCCTACTGGAAACGATATGGCCGTAAAACACCAACTCGCACATGTGATTTAATTCAGATTAAGCAATATGGCCGTTTTATTCTGGAAGCACTAGATTTTATCTATTCCAACGGTCTTGTCTACGGTCATCTACATTCTGGTAACATTCTACTTGATACGGATCAAGCTTTACCCATCAAACTACTCGACATGACCAACGCAATTACGGGTATTTCATCGAAGTATCGATGCTATATTTCGAATTTGAAACAAATTCGAGTACGTAAAACTAAACCGTCATCGAATAAGATCTAACCTTTCCGCTACAGACACTGGAACAATGTGATGTGTACGGCTTCGGACGAGTACTGTACGAGTTATCAACTGGTGAAGAATGTCCAACGAGCGTTTCCATGCAATTTCCAAGTGCTGTACCAATACCTGTTCAGCATGTTCTCTTGAGAATTTTTGCGCCATCAGGAGGTTTACCTACTATTCAAGAACTGCTAACTGATCCGTAAGAAGAAGTCATTCGTTTTCGTTCATGTTTTGGTTTGATATTGTTTTCCTTTACAGTTTCTTTCAAACAACACCGTCGAGTAACATCGAACGATTTCAAATCAAATTGAGTGCAAAGGCGAAAGAAGCGTTCGAACAAGTAGCCCAAACAGCCCAAAATAGACTAGAAGGCGATCAAATGAAAGTATGGCTTTTCCACTTTCGTTTTCCACTAAGTTTTGCACTTCTCTTGGTTATTAGATTAAAAATGCTCAACGACGAACAAAACTGACTAGTCATCTCATGTCCGATGAAGAAAGACTGCGACGACGCAAAGAAAAACAGGTTTGCTGATCATGCAATAGTGAACTGGGATTCTTATGCCGTCTTCTTTTATAGGCTAAAGCACTCGAACAAAGTTTAGACAGTCAAGGAAATCCACAAGGAACGCTAAGTATGTAAAAACGTTTTTGCTCGCTCGGAAACTATCATTTTACTCTTAAGAACATACCTAAAGTCAAAGTAAGTTTGTGACTTTCTATCACTGCATGTTCACTTTAATGAGAAGGGCTGAATTGATTTTGATCCTACATATATGATTCTATATGTTCGTCTTTTCTTTTACATTACAGAAACTCTACAACGTTCAGTTAGTGTTGATCCATTACAATTGTCAACCGGCAGGGCAACACCAAGACAACCATTAACTACGAATTTAAGTGTTGATGTAGCTAGTCCTCCACAGTCGCCACTGGCAGCACCTCCAGTTCCAATAACAAGAACGGCAGCACCTCCTCCGCCGCCTGCACCACCGATGCCCGTAGCAGCAGCCCCGCCGCCTACTCCTGCTGGTGGTGGCGGCGATCGATCACAATTATTGAACTCTATTACTGATTTCAGTCCTGGTAAACTGAAGAAAGCTAAAACAAACGACCGCAGTGCACCGAAATTCAAATAGCCACTTCGATTACGTTCCACCTTTTTATAACCTTCACTTTCGCTTTTTTTTACAACTGCAATACATATGAGAAATATTCTCTTCTTTCGCTTTTTTGCTTGTATCGCTCGTATCATGCATAGTCACTGACGAGTATATATTTGTTTTTGAAAGACAGATATCAGTCACTAAGATCTTCAATTAAATAATAAAAGACAGGAGTTGTTGTTACATCGTCATAAAGCATAGCTATGAATTGCTGTGGATCAGTTGGAGAAACAACCATGGATGCGACATATGTTGAGTGGATGAAAAATCTACCGATCGAACTGCATAATGAGGCTATTACTAAACTTGCTATTCCAGGTAAGAGTCGAAAAATCTACAAGGAGCACATTGATTGTTTCCTAGGTACGCACGATTCGTTTGCGTTTTATTTATCGCGGCATGCGGGACCAGATATGGATGCGAACTTACGGCGTTTACATGTACTGATCAGCCCGATTATTAAAAATTGGAGTATTACACAAAATCTAACTTTTGCCGGTAATTCTCCACCTATCTAAAAGGAGTATTTGTTTTTCTTTGGTTTAAAATAGAACAATTACAAATTGGTATTCGATATTTTGATTTACGTGTTTGTCGAACAACGAATGAATCTCAATCGAAGCGAAGTCCATTTACATTCACACATGGCTTACTAGGTGGTCTAGTTCGCGATGGTCTAGAAGAAATCAATGCATTTCTGAATCAACACTCGAAAGAAGTTGTCCTACTGGATTTCAATCATTTCTATGATTTTACTGATCAATGTGGTCATGAACAACTGATTGAATTGATTGATGAAATATTCGGAGCGAAAATTTGTACCACAGCAGAAACAATTCTCGAATGTACATTGAACTATTTGTGGGATAAACAGCAACAAGTTATCTTACTCTACGAACGAAACCGTGATCAGTGTTCGGCCTACATGAATCGGATCGGTCATTTCTTTCAAGTAAAATCAATGAAATGAAAAGAAAAATAAGCAGAATATCTATTTCATAGATTTGCCAATCTCCTTGGCCAAACACACCACGCGCTGACGATCTATTTCGTTTTCTCGATGAAAAGATCTCGACCACTCGATCGACATTGTGCGTCAATGTACTTCAAGGTCAACTTACACCTGACAGTGCAACAATACAAAATAATCCATTCAGTTCGTTGCAAAGTCAAGCAAGAGAAATCAATCGACGACTAATCGAATGGCTTGCATCACGCCAACGTGATCCTTCACTACTCGACGGTGTCAACGTCGTCATCTGCGATTTTGCTGATCGACATTTTGCTGAAGTTGTCATCAAACTCAATCATAAGTCTCTGACATCGTTGTAATGAATAAAACATTGAAATTCTAATCTTTTGAAATTGCACCGAACAATCAACAAGGTTGAACTTAAGTCTTTTCATACATTCTCTAACAGCACGAAAAAGAAATATGATATGAATCTATTGACATTAAAATGTCTGTTTACGAAGATGATATGCTTTTTTTTCTCGACATAGACCATATAGAAAATGTGTACACGTGTGATGCAAATATGCTATAGTCGTTTCGACCTGAGTGCACAACGTGCGAAAGAGAAAAGTAGAATATAAGACAAAGTGGACGTTCCCGAAAAAAACGGTACATACGCTTCGTTTTTGCACGTTTACGTATGTTTATTTTTTACCAATCATGATATGTCGTCAACGTTGCAATAGAAAAACACTGTGGGCATTGATAAAAAATGAAGTTACATGGGGAATACTTGTGATTCTATGTTGTGATCTGGCATTGATTATTATTTGGGCGTCTAATCGTCCAGTTCAATGGCAAAAATATAAAGATCCAGTTCATGAACAAGGTCTAATTGCCATTATCGGCGGTATATTCGCTCTTGTAGCAACGGGAATGTCATTGGTGCAAATCGTTCAGCATTTTTTTCACAAAACCCACCATCCGTCACAAAAACGTATTATACGAATATTAGTCGTGGTACCTGTATACGCAATCACATCTTGGGTCTCGATTTTGTATTTTACATCATCTATATACATGGACTTGTTCAAATCTTGCTACGAAGCTTATGTCATCTACTGTTTTCTTTTATTATTAACAAAGTATCTTGGTGGACATCGTGGTGTCGCGGAAGTGATTCTCAATCAAGATGTTATTTTCTTACCATTAGTACGCTGTTGTATTAAACCACGCCCAAATATCAGATGGGTTTGGTATTTCAAAGTTGGCCCCTTACAGTACACCTTGATCAGTCCGATATGCTCAGCAATTGCTGTTATATTAAACCTAGCTGGTGTTTATGATGATGGCAACTGGAATTTCCGTCGTGGCTTTCCGTACATAGCAATTATTATAAATGTTAGTCAAATTATTGCCTTGTATATGCTCATAGCATTCTATGGAAATGCCAAAGAAGCATTGAAGCCCTTTCGCCCACTAGGCAAATTTATTGTAGTCAAGCTAATTGTATTTTTTATCTTCTGGCAAACTTTGTTAATGAGTGGTCTAGCAGCCGTTGGAGTCTTACGAAATACGACATGTGATCCAGACACAAATCAACATTGTAATGGCTCGACGACGGGTTTTACAGTTGAGCAGGAAAAGATTTTATTGTCGAATGTATTAATTTGCGTTGAAATGTTTGGCTTTTCAATCGCTCATCATTGGATATTTGACTGGAAACAGTATGCTGACGGATCATTCAAGGAAATCATGGAAACTCGTTACCATCAATTGAATGATAATCAAGAAGATACAGAACTTGATCACATCATTACACGGTTATGAGAGAAAAAAATAAAATACTCTTATTTTCGTATTAAATATATTAAAAACATGAACAGTGAAAATGTATAAGAGCTTGATTTTTTTATATAAGATTAGCATTGTTTGGTTATTCGAACAAATACTGGTTTTGTTGGCCGACTTAGCCCAACCAGTTGTTTCTTGTTGACTATTTTTTCATAATCAATTGACTCTGGCATGATTTCCATTGTACATAATTTTGCCAATCGAATAAGAACTACTCTAATCTGCATTTTCACATATTTTTCTCCCGAACACGGATGTTTACCCCGTCCGAAGGGTAATGCTTTATATGGATCGGCCTTCATCTCTTCTCTTGGTTTCAAATGACGATCGGGATCAAATCTATAAGGATCGACATATAATTCATGAGCACGAGTAACAGGAGTGATAACTAAATTTCCAGTTGGAACGAATTTTCCATCGGCGAGTTGAACGTCCGCAGCAGCATATCGAAAAGCGATGGGAAATTCAGTATGCGTGCGGATAACTTCATAAATACATGCTTGAATGTATTCTAATGAATTCAAATAATCAATTGTGAGTTCTCCTGGCGGCGGGGCACTATCGATTTCTTCTTGAAGTTTATGACCTATTTCATCGTGGCCATGACGAATCCATTCGAGTAACACATATGCCAGGGTTGTGTAGGTATTAAGTTGAGCCGGGAAAAAAATGCCATAAATAAGAAAGGCAATATATCGAGGTGTCAGTGTTTTACCATGTCGTTGCATGTCTTCTATCGCATATTTGACAGTATCGTACATGAAATCAATGCCCTTCGGTTGAATATTATCTTCGATCATTTTGACGCAATGTTCAATCTCGGGCACGAAAAGGTTCACCCATTTTTCCCAGGCGATATCTCTTTCGCTGCGAATTCCTAATCTTGTCTTAATTCCATGTGTAAAGGGATTAATAAAAGATTTATCAGCATCTAGTGTGGTGAAGAGATCAATTATTTCGGTGACGTGATTTTTATAGATCCGATGTGATGTGAAGCTAGCTGAGTTGGTGCGCAGTACGAATCGATAAACAAAGTCGAATATATCAACAACAGCGCCATTACCATATTCCTCCCAGAATTGACCATTCTTGAGATTGAAATAATCATCGATAACTTGATCAATATTTATAGCCGTTTGTCGCAAGAAACGTGGTGTTAAAATTCGTTGTATGTGTGGAACCGAATTGTGATCTTTGATAAAGTGACTCTCTGGAAATGCTGATCCGAGCAAAACAAGTGCGGCCTGTCCCAGACTGAGTGCTTCTTCGGGGGCATGATAATATGTTTTCAGATCTGAATATTTTGTTAGGACTGTTACGAATTTTCCCAGGATAAAAACGGTGAAATTCTCACCGAACCTCGCACGCCACCTATTGACGGCCGATTCTAAGTCCATCAGAGCGAGAGCAGGACCTAAAAATGGACAATACCATGGTTCGACTATCACAGGTAGATACTTCGGATCGAAGTTGTGTCGTTGAGCCGATAGATACCGAACGTACATGTGGAATGTTACAACGGCGAGAAGGTAGAGAACGATAATCAGAAGTATCCACGTCACATCCATGCTAAGTTATATCAATTGAATAATTGTCCGGCTAGGTTGAGAGAGAAATATGTCGATGAAAAGATAACGTGGTAAAGTCTTATTCAGAAAAATACGTTCTATATATGATCTTTGCACCGAAAGTATATCTAAGGACTTTTGTTCTCCATAGCAGCAGCGATTACATGAATTGACGTGTTCTTCGACTGTTCTGTTGGTATGAATGCTTTTTTGCGAGAAGAACAGAGAAAAAAACAAGATGGGAGAGGAGAGGAGAGACTGCTTTTTTAGTAAAAGGGACAACCACGTCTCTGATGTTGGAGGTATGGAAGGCTTATAGTTTCACAGTTCTTGTGCACTTTGATAACAGACAAATAATTATCGCTATTTTTTTAAATTCTCAAATATATGAAAATATTCGAATAGAATACGGGCAGATAAGGAGTATTGTATGAAATAGATTACATAATCGAGTGCATTCTTTCAAGGATTGCATTTCTCGTTATATCTTCGTATTGTTTTTTTTCCTGCTTCTAATATTGCAAACATTCAAACTGACTAAAGTCTGCTACGATCTACAAATCGGAGACATGCTTTGGATTGCTCTTCAATTGCGTCAGCTAATAGCAAAATAGAACAACTGCTTTTATCACGTCTTGCGCTGTTAGTAATTCGATCGATCATATGACCCAAGCGATTTAGTGACCAACGCATTTTACATGTCGCAAATTGACTTCCGGAACACGACAGCAGTGATACTTTTGTTCTCCATGAGAGAAGGTTCTATAAAAATAAACGTCAATGCGTACTGTGAGAAGTAAACGAGAAAAAAAAGCAAAGAGTATGTTTGTTCATGCAGTTAGAATGAATTACGAAGGTCGTTAGGAAGAAAAAACAACATTGTACAAATCGAATGATTCCACTAGCAATACACTTTGCGTCTAGAGTACTAGTAGCTAACAGTTAGTAGTCATAAACACTTGAGTATATTTTTAAATGAATCATAAATTCTGAATGTTTCCGGTCACTTGTAAATTAATATCAGGATTTTTATTGACGATTGTTTCGTTGGTTTTTTCCTTTACTGTTTCAATAATACTATCGCTGTTATTGTTACGCAAATTATCACTTTCAATCGAAACCTCAAATTGAATTCAACGCGATTGTATTGACATTCGTCGCGAATTCGGTTTCAATTTTTTTCACAGAGATACAATTCTTCTCTGTCCATTCTCAAGACTCATCAGTGGATCTAACTCTGGTGATTGGGCTTCCAATTTCGACACATACATCTTTCGTTTGTACACATGTTGATATTTTTCAATCAAAACCGACACTAACATTCCCATCATTCCAGCATCAACTAGCGTACACAGACATGCTGTCATCCGACCAGCAACTGGCGTAAAAAATATTTCTCCATGTCTGAAAAGGTTAGTTTGAAACAAAAAGTTGAAATCAACATCTCTTATCCTACTCCGGTAAGCCTTATGATTCCCGGTAGACTGATTTCGGAACGGAATCAAATGCATATCCATTCGTATCTCGCTCGGCAAAGTAAGCAGCAGAACCGAATAGATATGTCTTGCTATTGAACAATTCGACTCCCCAGAGAATAAATTATGGAAGAATTTCAGCCAAATCAAGGCAATTGAAAAATGTGCGAACACATAACGGTGTGCTAATCAATCGTAATACGAATTTCTACCGTGAAATATGCGATACAGATGCTCTGAATGATGAAGAATGGCGATTGAAATAGCGCTGGACAATGTGTTGTTGTCATGTCATCGTCAGATTGATTTCTTTGTGCTTCACATATACTTTCCAATCGATCGTTGTATGCTGGGAGCGCCTCGACATCTAACGTAATACAGGAAACAATAGTGAGAGATACTGAAATGAGGCTGATCATACGTGCAATACGCTAGTAAAGAGGAAATTCTAAATAGAATCAAATATATTTTCGCCAGGTCATCCTTGGTATTTGAACTGATTCGGATCGACGAAGACGACCGTTGGATTGATAATAATAATATAGAATCGATTCAAAACAAGCGCGATGTCACCAAAGAAAGACTCCCCGATTCTCGTCATTCCAGTATTGTTGACGTTTTTTCGCATTACCTAATAATGTCGTCGGATTGACGTCCAGAGTAGAGGGATACACTTGAAAACGATTTCCACTGACATTGACGGTGACAACAGATGGTGATGGTCGATCGGCACTAGTGGTATCATCTGAAGTTTCGAAAAACTGTTCGGATACCTGTATTCTCACAAGACTAAGCAATCGAAATAATAAATAAAAAGACGAAAACTCGCAGATGACTGATTATTGAAGTATGTCACATTGGCTTATTCTCGAATGAGTCGTAGATCGGTATGACTGCGATGAACTTGATCATCTAAAACATACAAATCGGCTTCGATACTTTACTGAATTTAAACATGAAATATCATACAGCACTTCTGTGGGATTTAACGATCTACTCGATATCGCACTGTGCCGCTTTGATTCATCGTTATCATGGGTTTGCTCGTGCATAGTAAACTTTGTTCGACAAAACAAATGATGGATTTATTCATGAACACCTTCAACATAGTTCATAATCATGACCAATCATCAAGTCAACGAATCGTTGACGTGGTGTGTTCTTCCTATTCAAACAAAAGGATTACGTCACAATACATTTTCAGACACGAAAAGTCTATACAACGACAGTTTTGTTCTATACTCATCAAACCCACCATTAGTGACAACGAGATGTACGAGTAAAAGACTCAAATGATGTAAATATTCAACAAAAATAGACTTTACATAGTTTAGTGGTACGTTCATTGTAACTCAAAGTCTAAATCTTGTTTTTTTTAAGTGTGTCTCATTCCATGTCGAGGCTTCAAGTGTTGTCGAAACATTTGGCTTGTTAGAGTAAATATGAAAAATGTTACACTATGCCCAGCTGCTGATACTGCTCCAATAACATTGATAAAAACATTCTCGATCGCTACTCGAAGCGAACTTTTCACATTGTCTGTTGTGAATATAATATAAAATTGACAGATAGCATATGCAATTGTTGTTGAACCAACTAACAAACATTGAAACAGGGCCATTCGAATTAAATTCTTTTCTTTATTAGATCCATTATGATGCGCACTTGTTGCTTGAGCAGTAGGCATAATCCGCCTACTACGTACATGTCGTATTGTAAGTAGAGAGAAAATAAGCATTAATAAAGGTGGGCCAGTACCGTACATAACTAGATGCCAAATGCCGAGAAAATATACATAAGAGCTGTTCATAACCGAACAAGTTCGACGAGTGGGAATGATTTCATAATATGCGAGTACGTGGGCATAGGCAGCATGAACTAAAATCGATGTTATGACAATCGCGCGAATAGCAATACGAAAGCTACTCCATTTTCGAATATTGCCATCCGACGAGCTGTGTAAAAATCTACAAAAAAGATCTTACTGTCAATCATTCTTAGAATTATATTTACCGATCGAATGAGGCAAAAACAAGAAACCAGACCGTTAATGCTCTAATAAACACAGATGAATGAGCGAAATGACATTTTTCATGACAAGAATTTCTTACCGCCAGACAAAGACAAGATATGTTCTGACTTGACAACCTACTACAGAATCTACTGTCAGATCAATGCTGTATCCTAATTGAAGTGTTCGAATTGGTAGATTGAACACAGTGAAAAGTAGTGCAGTTACTGATGACGACAGGAAATACATGCAACATGGATTAGTTCTTAAAGTTGGTTTCGTAAAGACATAAACATTCAATACATTGCAAACAACGCCGAATATAAATATAACAGGAAATCCATATCTCGCAAGCGAGACGATGGCGACATTCATCTCATTGATCATATTCTGAACACTAGGTGAGTTGGTCGTGGTTGATGCAGACATATTGCCAATGAAGATGACACGCAAATCGATTGTATCAATAAGAATGGAGTTGCTCCGATTATGACAAGAAAAAAGAAGTGCGTTTATACTTTTTTTTTTTTACAAAAGACCCATTTATTATACTTTCACTTGAAAGCACATACTGTTATTAAAAGAAAACCTCATTAATCATGCGCCAATCTTCATTAGGACATTCTGCTATTATGTTTATAGATATATCAAATTGCTAAAACCATTATAATTCGTGAGTTTTTTATGCATAAAATTCAGGGAAATACTGAGAATGTCGCAATATATCATGCGCCGACTGTTTCAAATTGAATTTAGAGGAATGTAAAGCTATACAATAAAGGTTTCGATCTAAAATTATCCACGACGTCATGCGTGAGTTTCAGATTAATGCTAATGGTAGTTCAAAGAGATGAAAAACTCTTAACCTGAAAGCACTATATTAAAGACTAATGATTGAGACTGCAATGAACGTATATGAGGAGGTCTATAGAGAGTTTCAAGAAGTACAGTGGTAGATAAAGTCAGGGATACAAATTTTCTTCGTTTTGTCTACAAAAACGAACTTAAATTCAGAATAAAATTAGTCCTTTTGCTCTTCGATCATTGCACATAAAGGCATTATTTCATTTCTTCCACTTCGAAGGTTAAACACACACGAACTGTTGCTCTTTGTTGATAAATGCACTTGAAAACGATAATCTCCATCTTCCAGCATTTCAATGTCGATTGCCAAATTAAATAATGCTCGTTGTTCAACATTTGCCATCGAAATCTCTGCACACGTACATGAACATAATAGAATCAGATCATTGCGATGAGATCTTGCGCTTAAATATTCATATGTATCTTTCAATAAAGCACACGCCGAAATAATCTTGAATGAATCATCCTGTTTCGATAGTGGAAATTCTAGATAACCATCAATGATGATGATATCACACGTCGAATCGCTTAAATGTTTGTGCACATCGAATATCGTTGGCAAATAATGAAATCGAATCAAATGCAGATTTGCCGTTGAAAGTGATTTTGGAATTAATGTATGAACAAGTGAGGGTATGGTTTGAAACGGCGCAGGTGTGTAGAAGGATACGCGTTTGCCAATTGCAGCATAGGAGAGAGCTGCTTGAAAGAGCAGAGGACGAAAACATTGATCAGCATCACCACGAATTAAACAAGTTCGTGCAAATGGAAGTAACGATCGTAAATGATTAATAAACGATCCGTTTCTTTCACTTGAATAGTTTCCAAGAGGAAATATTGCACCAACAATATTCATTTTCGAATGGAATATAAATGGCTAGAAAGAATTGGGAATGATTCGTTAACTGAAATTTTCGGCATGATGTCACTACACACTGGTTAATCATGTGGATCAAACGATATCTGATAATGAAAAGGCAAAGATGTGCTTGTTCTGCTTCCAAACAAGTTCTTTATTGTTTTCGAAAAGACACAAAACAGTCCGTGCCGCTTCCTTTGCTATTCACATCTCAATTTCCAGCGTAATCATCATCGGTGATCTGTATTGATTGAATTCTAAACATGATCTCTTTTGTTTTTCGTTAGTGAAGACAACAGAAAGTGATAATCGTCTAACGGAAGAAGCCACATCAAACACATCTTTTATACAAACAAACATCATGCCGTGTATTGAGATGCTTATCAACAGGAAATGGAGATTGTTTTGTGCTGTTTGTCTATATTATTCAAATAATGAATCGTACTCAATTACAAAAAAGGATAGACAGCAGACAGCAATAATACCACGGAGAAGGTCACCGAGAAAAACGCATTTTTCTAACGAAAATCGTCCCTGACTTTTTTTCAAAGTTCCATCAATCAATACATACATCTGAAAATCACTGCTCAGCATCGAACAGCCAATAGAAAGTCGTACTGTACTTATCAGCAAACAAGAAGAAGAAATCATTTTCTCTCTCTCTCTATCATTGGATAAGAGAGGAAGAGAGAGAAAGAGAAAGCAGTTATAAGTCAAACATCATATTTGACGAATAACAGACGTATATTCTCGCCAGACTTTATTATTTGCCAGTTTGCAGGTGACTTATATTATTAAAATCATGTTCAACGTATCGAACGATTATTTCATTTCTCCACCATCCTCATCATCATCGTCTTCAGCGTCGATGATTTTCAATTCGAATTCATCTTATCACCCATATTCACGATTCCCCGCATCACATTATCCAACCAATGAATTGCCAGCATATTCCCTCGGAACTAATCATTCGGCTTGGAATGAACTCGAAACTATTAGTGAACGACAACCAGGTATGATGGTATCTTAGATAGTTTTTGTAAGAGTACAGAACATCTTATCTCATAGGTGTTCCTCGCATTTTTAAACGACGTGTATCAGCTAATAAAAAGGAACGTCGTCGCACATTGTCCATTAATACTGCCTTTTCTGACCTGCGCACAGCCATACCGAATGTTCAACCAGATACGAAATTATCCAAAATTAAAACACTGAAATTAGCGACGAAATACATCGAGTATTTGCTGGATATTCTTGCTAAAGACGATCCAACGGCAATGCCGAGTGCATTCAAGGCCGATATAACAAGAACTCGAAAAGAATCACGAGAATCCAACAAAGTAACACAGAAATGCTCGATTATTCTTCCTAGAAGATTTTATTTTAGTACGACACACGGAAATCCAAAGAACGAACTGGGTGGCCCCAAACGGTCTGGCAATCGGAATTGAACCGTCGCGAAACGAGTAATCTGTAATGTTTCATCATTTGCCGCTGTTCAATACTGATTCGATTCTCTACGACGATAACTAACGAACAATGGTTGACATGTAAAATATATTAATTTGTTTCGTTTTCATTAGAAAAAATGCTGTGCGTATGTATCTGGTTTATTTCTTTCTAATTACAACAGGCAGTCAATAAGTACAGTTGTGATATGATTAAAAATGGTCAATGACTACATTGACGTTTTTTGTTTCTATCAACAAGAGAGAGAGAGAGAGAGAGAGAGAGAGAACGGAGATCTGTTCAATATCAATCATTTAAATGAAATAAGATAGATAATTACAGAATAAAGGTTAACATGAAAAGAATTTGTCATGACAGCAAATGGTGTAACTTAACTTCTATTACTACGGAACAAAAACCAGATGTTTTCCATGTCGAGAAAATTATTTGACATGACTAACAAAATGAATTCAATTTTATTTTTTAACAAACAATCTGTTCACATGCTCTCCGCTCGTGGAACAAACCAAACGTATCAATAAGGAGGTAAGCAATAACTGAGCCCGTCAATGCGCCGAACTGAACATTGACGCCATACCAGAACATCCCATTGGTTGAATGTATTCGTACATAATTTGCAATAACTAAACGTGGATAACCCAAGAAGATATACGTACTAAGCCAGATAATCAGGATAAGAGCACTCCCTTTGGTTGTATCAACCCATGGTGGACACGGACTTTTAAACGAGACAAATAAATCAAATGCAAATGCTAATGAGCCGATGATGATTAGAATTAATAAATAACGTTTGGATAACAATGGTTTGACCATTCCAAATACCCAAACAAGTGTTAACATCCACGGTGAAATGATCGTTCCTAAATAGAATATTCGATGTCCATATGGCATCAGTACGTATGTAGAGATGGAAAGAGCCATTCCGAATAGAACTGAACTGGTGAAAGCACATGCTAACAGAAGAAGAATATAGGACAAACGAGTTAATGGCTTGTCTATAGATTCCGTTGATTCGTTTGACAAAGTGTCTGCGTTGGTTTGGTATGAGCTTTGACCGATCGTTGTCCATTGTAAAAGTACATACGAAACAAATGAAATAGTTAGCAATATGAATAAACATAGAAAATAGATCGAAACAGAAAATCGTGCAGTTTCATAAATAGCTTCAGTCGTATTTGTACCATTAGCCGATTGAATGCAATGAATTTGTCCGTTTCCTTGTGCAATAGCAAGTAAACTCGGTAGGATAGAAGTTAAACTCTCTCCGAGAAAAATTGCACTAGTAAATTCTTTTCGAAATCGATGCATGTAATCAGCAAATGTAATAGACGATGTGCAATCGAGTAGCGATAGAAAAAAAGCCAATATTAACAAGGCTGTACTACGTTTTTCATTGCCGATCGTGGTTGTGTACGACCAAAAGAAGATCATCAAGAAACATGATAGCATTCCAATTAAAATCACAATGTAATTAATTGGTATAGGATTGATTGTTCGTTTCCGGCAAAGACATTTGTATAACACGAGTGAAAAAGGCCCAATATTTCCAAGATTAGTGATCAATGCAAGATTGGCACCTAGTTTCCAACTTTCTGGTTGAGTTAAAACAATCTGTGGCAATTGTGCATAGATTCCATTGACATCTGTCCATGATGAAAGAAAAAATAGTGTGATCAAAAGATAAGTAGCATATTGAGGTAAAGGCCATCGTTGAAACATGTTCTATCGAGGAAAAACAACTAATAAGTGTGCGTGTGGATTGATTTTTTTATAAACGAACTATCATTGTTGCTTTTCTTCATACGATGACCTTTTTACTTCGAAATAGAGTTGTAAGATTACCTTCTTTTTTCGATTGTTTTATAATGGCAGAAAAGAAAAGACAAAGTATCATTGACGAAACAATAAATATCATTTGCACTCTAAAATCATTGTTCGCTTCTTATACAATGAATTCTGGAGTTTGAGCGTGAATAGTATCTCCTACATACTCAATCAAGCAATGTTGACAAACAAATTGATATCGTTCGTCATTCCTACCTTGAATTGCTCACATATCTTTTGTATATTGTTCGGTTATCTGGGAGCAACGAGATCTCTTGCTCTATGCATCACATCATTGCGCTTCAGAATGTTTTAATTCTATCTTCGGATATGTGAAAGTGTAAAGTTATAGTTTATTATCTTGAAAAACATGCTGGTTTGTTTAGTATCATGGAAAACATATCATTGGGTGACGAAAAAAAAAGAATGATGAAAGAGAAGAAACACAAATTGGACAGTTTATAAATTTTTCACGCATTGAGAAGGTGGATCAGATCCCTAAAACAAAGAGAAGCAAATATGAATCTTCGAAAATTCAAAAAGCAGCATCCAATCACCTTGTATGATTTACAAACAAGCCCAATCAGATCTTTTTCAGCTTGTTTTTGCATATCTTCTGTGTGTTCACCATTGAGTGTTACCCATGGCACGTATTGATGAGCTGGTTGAAGACTCTCCGTTTGAACGGCATAAGCATGCTGTAATTGATTGCCCAATCGACTATGTGTGCAAGCGGTGATTTGATCATAATCAATCGTTGTCTTTTGTGCGCATTCTGTAGCTACCGATTCCATTTCACCGTCAGTAGTTTCTGTACAATAGATGAATGGCTAAATAGATTTTTAAATGAATGTCATTCAATCTCAGTAGAATTGAATGTTTATTTACCATGTGTTGCTCAGTTTGTGGATAGAAATTGATCACACAAGCCTGTAGAAAGAAAACGAGAAAAAATATGAATTGATGTTGAATATATCTTACATGAATGAGATTTCCATAACACTCCTCAGCACCATGTTGACAATAGTATTGATACAGTTTGGTTTCCGGTCGATATAATTCCCGAGTGTTACCATATGGAACAAAGGTAATATTCACAATGTCGAGAATTGATTGATAAGCATTCCATACTTGTGTTGATATAAATTGTCGACAGTCAGGACATAGTGTTTCGTAGTAGATCGATAGATTGACACGTTCACCACTAGCTCGTGTTTTCCAAACATATGTTTGACATTGTTCAGTTACCTAGAACATTAGAACTTTGTAGAAGAATGAAGAAAATTGTCTACATACATTGCAAGCTCGTGCAACTTCTTTGCTTTCACACCATTTTGATGGTGAACTTGGACAATCGGTGGTTAAACCACCGGTTATAAAAACCAAAACTATAGTCGAAACTATAAGTGAAACGTACATTTTATCTGAAATAAAGCAAAAAACTTCCTAAGCATGACACGACGCATATCACAGGTCTCTAATACTACTAAAATCCACATTCTCACTGTTGTGTTGTCCTAGAATTCAAATTTAGATACTCCATTTCTACTCGAGCATCATAGATGATATCGTTAACGCCTATACCACGATAAGAGTTTCCCACCAGAGTCAAAGGTAGTTGATCTCGTCGAATTAGAGCGTAAATATCATCGAGAACATCCTGATGGCCAACGTTATAATTCTAAATATGAAAGTAATCGAATGAGATCGAAGGTAACTTTTCATACGTACTGGTATTGATTTGTTCAATCGTGCGACGGAGTAAACAGCTGGTTTCTCGTCTAGATTCATTTGCTTTTTCAATTCTTTCATGACAATATTCATGATTTGATCTTCAGTAAGTTCTCCTAGTCTTAGTTCATCAAACCACGCTCCACCCATCATGACTGTTAACTGTGACCCATGCTTTTGTTTATCGATCGTATGTCGTACACATGTGTCGAATAAAACTCCTAATAAATGTGAATGTTCGCGTGTGGGAATCAAATATCCAAATGCTTCCTTTGGATAAATATCTTCTTTTCCATAGAGTAGATTGATCACCACCATATTCACAAATGCGATTTGATTTAACCGTGATCGCAAGATCTTGTGTTGAGTATCATCGAGAAGGTTTGCTAATTCATATGCGGGTAATGCGCTGATCAAATGATCTACAACGAATTTCTCGTTCGATCGCGTGCAAATTGAGACATGATCATCTGAGAAGTCAATTCTTTGTAAAAGTTGCTTCGGCTTCAATTCGACATTGGGCAATGATTGCAAATGGTCGACTAATGTCCTTGTTAACTTTTCCATTCCATCTTTTAAATAGTAAATCGCATGTTTACTCAGAATATGCGAATAATCATTTAGATTTAAGTCGTTAAATAGAAGATTCACTGGATCTTCCGTTTTTCTATCCTGTCTGGATTTCATAATGCCGTTTATGACTGAGCCATGAGTCTGTTCAAACTCGAAAATTTTCTTCAAAACGCTTTTTGCACTTAACTTGGACACATCGCCAGCGTAGATACCTTTCAGGAGTGGATCGAGTAAATATTCGACAATCTCTTCACCAAGAATATCGCCTAAAACGGATGAGATTGAAAATTATCGATATTCTTCTTTGAGATTTACCGAATCGACGATAAATGAAGGATCTAATCGATTCATCTTGGACTTTAACTCGACCTTGCTTAGAAAAATACTCATAAAGAGCGTAGACAAACGGGGGATAACGCAGTGGTTTTCCTCCGAATATTAACGATAAGTCATTGAGATTGACTAGATTTTGCTTGTAATAAATTAATTTATTTTTATTCGCTGGGGCAGATTTTTCGATTGGACAAAACTGATCATCGAAGATTTTCAATTGCTCAAGTAATTGTAACGTATTAATCGCGGAATGTTTACTTAGAGAAGTATTTCCACTTTGTAGTCGCAATGTTCGAGCGCCAAGTTCGAATATATGAGCATCGTATTTCGGACCGAGTTGATCTGTTCGTATCCAACCACCGAAACGTGACGACCGTTCGAATAGTAAGATTTTCAAATGTGGAAGTTTCGAAGCTGCTGCCTTTTGAGCGAGATAGTACGCAGATGCAAGACCAGATATACCACCACCAGCAATACCGACTGTTAACGATTTCTGCATTCTAGAAACTGATGAAGAAGACCAGACGAACGTGCGAAATCGAAGGAGCTAGGCATACTATTTGATCGTAGAACGAACTAATCGAACAAACTATAATTCAAAAGAGGTCGCTAGATTTCAAAGAATGCAGATCTAGGCCAACATCTTATTTTCTACTTTCTATTCAAATCAGAGACCTATTTTACATTTGCAGCTAACACGTGATATTGCAAACATTTCATACATGTGTCATAGTGTTCTGTGCTTTGTCTGCGGCACGAACTCGACTTAGCACGAAGTTATTAAAGACAAGTCACGTTTTGCTGCGTCCGCTACTTGTCAGATGTTATGATCTTTTTCTTCTCAGTCGATGGTTAATCTTTCATTTACCGCTGAGAAAAGCACGGCACTCGATGATTAATGACTAATACGGGAACAGATTATAGAAACTTTCATTACGGTTTAGAACAAGTGACTCGAAACTTTGTTGTTAATACCAGATATCTGTGTTTAGTTTGAAGGTATACAGGAAATGAAGATAAAAAGAATTTTCTTTCGTAAATTATTTCTTTTCTTGTGAATGTCAATGCAATACTGAATAGAGGTTTTGAAATATGAACACATAGACATCCTTCCTTCACAGAAGATTAGCTTCGAGAGAAATGATAAATTACGTTAATGAGTTCAAAGTCAATATTTCTCACATGAGTTGATACGTTCAACATCCTTACTCTATATTTCCATCGTATAACTTCAGTTTTGTTTGACATTACAGTTTGCCGCCATCACATATCTTACGGAGGATGTTTTCAATACGCACAAGTAGATCATTGATTATTAATCTTCCGCTATAATCAATTATCATCAAAGAACATCTCCAAAGAAAAAATACGGATCTAGATGTAGAATTTGCGGTGTATCTCGTCCGAAGGAGAGATCTAAATAACTTTCTTTCATTACCTCTTCAGCTCACATTCCCTTCTTCTTTCATTTCGAGAATAACTAACATTAATTTTCTCAAAAATGAATATTGCATCTATTCAAGCCTTGACAAACAACATTTCCTACTACGCACCGTATTGTATTCTCGTTTTGGGTAACGTCAGTTGTATTTGTAACTTTATTACATTTACTGTCAAACAATTACGACATAATTCATGTGGATGGTACTTTCTTATGTCTGCTTTATTTGATTTTCTCTATATTAATTTTGGTTTATTCACGAAATTATCTTCAGAACAATATGGAAGTACATTACAAAACACCAACCTTGCTTGGTGTCGGATTCGTGTGTTTCTCACATGGACTTTGCCCTGTTTTGCAACGAGTTATTTAGTTTTAGCATCGCTCGACCGATGCCTTTCCACATCAACAATAACACGACTTCGTTCGTTCAGCCAGGTGAAGATCGCTCGTCGAATAACGCCGATACCCGTTCTTTTGTACAGCCTTACAACTTGCCATCAATTTTTCTATTATGACCTTCGACCTACGTGTTCGCCGTTGCCAGGCACATACGCGTTTTTCCTGTCGATGTATAGTATTATTTGGACAAGCTTAATTCCGCAAGGTTGCATGCTTAGTTTTGGAATATTAACCTATTTAAATATTAGGAAAAGTCGTCTACGTCTTATTCATCCCGTTGCAGAAAGAACAAATGAGCCGAAGCGCAGTCGCATGGACACCCAGATGATTCGAATCACCTTAATACAAGTGCTTTGCAGTTCGATATTGTTGAATATTCGAACAGCTTACTATTCGTATACTGTCCTGTCGACAAGCATAGCGAAAAGTAGCGAACGTCGTGCTATGGAGTCACTACTTCTGCAAATATCAAGTTTCGTTTTCTATCTGAACTTCAGCAAAGGATTTTTTGTGAACACACTATCAAGTAAATTATTTCGTCGAGTTTTTAAACAACAGCTGATTGCATTCTGCCATCGAATAACTTGCGGAAAATTTCACATGGCATTCAAGGACGAACGTCAAGCTAATCCTACAAAAGTCGCGTCCTAATTTACCGAGTAGAACGCTGGTAAAAACCAGACAAGACTGATCTATTTTCGAAGAAGTAGAAATAATTTCTATTTCTCTTTATCATCGAAAGATAACATCAACATAAATTAATCATGAATAAATACATATTTCTTTTCACTTCGATGAATACACGACAAATAATAATTATGTTCTATAAATATAATATTTGGAGATGTGGAAGCAGTCTTTCGACGATTCTCGATAGCTTTTCTTCCATGAATGTAAGGCGTAGTTCGAATTCGGATAATATGCGTCGATCAACAAGAAACCGACTTTGAAAGAATGCGTTAATTATAATGAAAGGATGTATACAAAACGGAAGAAGGCGTTGATTGTCATTTGGGTTCGAATTCTATCAACCTTGGCATTAGTTATATTTTCCTATATAATACTAATTTCTGGTAATGCGGATTGTATCTGCATTTTGCCCGATTTCCTGTCGAACAAGTACATGAGAATTTCTGCGGATCGTATTTTGCCATGTCTCCTCTTGTGAATGTTTCTCATTGTTACTATAAATACATTGATAAAAGTAATATCATAACTAAACAGCTTGACACATATTTTTAGCACAAGTGTTATCCGACTTCATAACATGCATCAACTATGTTCGCTGCATTCAATTAATCATCGAACTGCAACCTCAATTTGAAGTAAAAACTAGTCATACTTTTGATAAAAGCACTGCAATGATATAAAACACTTCCACATAACCCGCACAAGGATGAAACAGTAAATAATTTGATTTCGAAGAAAAGCAATTTTCATCGAAATAATTCTACAAGAGATGTCGTACTTTAGATAATGACATTTGATCACGAACCCGATGGCCTCTGGCAAGATCCCATTTAAAAGAGAACTCATTAGTTCGATCACAACTAATGTTATTAACAAAACAATTTTCCAGAAAACATCAGTCGATCCAGTAAACAAATGATATTCTCTGTCCATTCCCCAAAGTAAACAGATTATAATACTAACTAGCCTAATTAACAGCAATAGCTCTAACCATCTTCTACTTACACACTTGTTTACATATCCTACTACTGCGTCTCTAATGAACATCTATTTTTAACCGAACGCCTATGAAGTAAAATAAATTTCGGTCAATTGTCTACGGAATTCTCCGGTTCGAGAATAATTATTTTTTCTGTCAATTTCAATTGTATGTTTTTTTCTCAGAGATTTGGTATATTTAATCGCCGGGTATTCACAACTAATCTCACAGCTCTGTCTAGTTCAATCAATATAGATGAAAAGCAGTTCTATTTATAAAACATTTATCCATCAAAAAAATAATAACTTGTTCTCGTATAATCGATTTATTCAAACGAACAATTATTCAAGTGCTCATACTTTCCGGTGTGAAGTGATAATCGAGAATTGCTTGAAAAAAAGGAAGAAGAAGAAGAAAGGAACGCGTCTTGTTTAGGTTGAGGAAATCTTTTGTTCGACTGTCGATGGGCTCGTGCACTCCGATTGTTGTGTCTGATAATACCTTCAGGCTATAAAGCCTTGATTTTATTGTTGTCTCCGAATGAAGAATGTCTATGATGTATAAGATTTACCAACTACTTTCGAAAAAGTGAGTGGTGTTGTATTTGTTTGCATAGCATTTTCTGAGCGTGACTTCATATGATTGATGATCTCCAACAGTTGAAGTTTTCTGTTGTTATGTTTCTTCCAATGACGGACAAGTGTTGATGCTATCAGAATTTGCAAGACATCATCTCAGTTATCTTTGATGGAAACTGGAAAGCTGTTATTCTCCGATTTCATCTTCCTCTTGTATATACAAAGCCGAGCAGTCGCTTTCTCTTCTCTCTTGACTTATCATTTGCATGCTGCCATTCTTCACAAAGGCAAAAGAAAAGCTCGTTCGTGAGTTACATTCAAATGAATCCAATTGAGAGAGAGAGAGAGAGGGGAAAAGAACTTCAAGTGATTTGCTTCCACAATCATCAAACTCGATTTTACAATGTAATGTTAAATAACTGACACAGTGTTGATTGTTGATGTATAAATACGGAACTTGTCAGTAATATCTTTCCCTAGATCAATGTTGACAGATAATAGTAGCGTATATGAAGTTATCCTATCAAGAGAGGCAGAGGAAAAGCAAAGAACAAATATGTCTTTCGAACTTGATGTGCTTGAGAAAGAGATATGTGTTTGTCAATAAGTTGAGCAAAATTATGAGAGCTACACATTAATTTAGGAAATGTAGACAAGGAAACAATCAATAATATAAACCATCGCCTCTATTCCGTGAAAATATAAGTTGATTATTAAATCGAATAGATGCTATTGTCTGAGATTGTCACGAGAAAAGTTCTTTTGTGTGTATGATGAGCACGCATCTTGTCATCTGATGACAGTTAATGCAGATGTACGAGTGATGAATTCAAATACAGCAATATCAATAAGCCAAGATGACAAAAAAAAAAGAAGAAGAAAGATGGAGAGAGAGCGAAACAAACAGTTCGATAGAAAAAAGAACTGTCTTATTGCAGATCTGGAGTACGAACGGATGTCTGTATATCTTATGCTTACACATATAGCTTAAGAGAAATAAGCTATTGCTAGTATTCTTATCGCTACATTGTCGGTTAGATTTAGAGTTTGGTTTGCCACTCGTATTCCCTTTCTCTCTCTCTCTCTCTTTACCCTATTTTCCTTTTCTATGTCAGAATTGCTTTTCTCGATTCTTTTCTCGTCTATATAGCTTGTTGTCTCTTTCTTTTTCTTCTTTCACTCGCTTGCATTTGATAACATCACGCAGAGACTGTTCGTTAGCTGTGAAAACTCGATTCCTTTTTTCTTCTTGCTAATATTTTACTCCGAGTTCTTTTGTTAGACATGCGCACATTATAGTCGGTAATTGTTTTTTCTTCTCTTTGCTTGTTCGACCTTCGTTCGATGTTCTTTCTCGTTTACTTACGTATTCTCTAGTTTTCCTATTGTCTTAAACAATCAATTAAATCTTCAGCTGACTACTTCGACAAGATGACAAATGAGAGCATTTCTCATTTTTTATGTTCGCAATCATTAGGAAAAGCCAGCAGATCATCGAATATTTATTGACAGATGAAGAATTAGCTTTGAATTTTCTCTGTACTCAATTCAGTCACTTGTCAAACGCTTGCCTACGATTGACCAAGCATTTTCTAGTTTTGTAGATGGATAAGCCATTGCTGTTCATATGAATATGCTCGATACTACGACGAAAGCAAGTTATCATGCAAATATCAATTGTTATCGAATTCGTTTTTCTATTTATTTTTTCAACAAATCGTCTTCGTTCTTCGTTGTTCACTCAAGCGGATCCGGCGTCGTGCCGCCGACAAGTCGAATGTTTCATATGTGACTCGCGAGAGAATCAAGCGTGCGAAGATTCACGAACATTTACTCAAAATCAAATACCAACACGTTTATGTGATGATTACTGCTTGAAAATGTGGACGCGTGAAAACGATAGTATTTCCGGCGACGACAAAACAGCGGCATCACGTTATGTCCGACGTGATTGTCATAAAATCTTTCGTTATCATATCAAGAAAGCAGAAACTTGTTATCAACATAAGAAGCATCATTTGGATTCATTTTGTTTATGCAGTTCGGATCGATGTAATTCATCTATTAATATTCGACTAAAACCTGTCTATTATTGGCTTTTTTTCATCTTTTTTATTTTCTATTGTCTCGATGTGTTTTCCTTGGTTATCAATTATTAGTTCGATCAAAAAACTGTTGTACAAAAAAAAATGAAGCAAAAGAAGAGTTTAGAATGAGTGAAAGAAAAAGACTGATCTACGTTTTTGCTTTTTGAAAGACAAAATCAGCACACCGATGGTTTAACTTGCCAGCGTCCATTGTATGGTTTGAACCGGCTCAGTTATCATGTTCAAATCAAGTCCGTAGATGACAAGGATCTGATAAATACAGAACAAAAGAGGAGAGATCAATTCAATCGACATTTCAAGTTAGGTCATACTTGATCGTATACGTTGTAGAGGAAGTTCGGATAGATTTTTCCGTTGACATTAACATTTATCACCGTTTTATCGACTCCGAGAACTTTGATTAAAGCCAAACGCATTGGTGAATCTTTGTAATTGGCAACTAGTGCGTTAATTGTTAAGAGTGTCTAAAAATGAGAAGAGATTTCATTTCGCGTGAAGTTAAAACGAGGTTATTTTCTAAGAGTAAGGAATCTAAATGGATAATATCGTTGAATTGATGTGTTTACAGTTCATCCGAGAGCACTTTGTGTTAATGCACTTAAGTTCCTTCGTTGAATTCTTCTTTTTCCCCCAAGGAAGAAAAATATGTATTCGGTTAAGCAGCACATTCGAAACAATCGTAATAATCATCGATATTTACCGCATTAGTTAATGAAAATTCGAGATAATTGTATGTTTTGGTTTCAATTGAATCTGGAACATCAAACAGAATGCTTTTTCTCTTATTTTTCATGGAAACAGAACAATAGAAACATACCGATTGAGTCTCCGTCGTCCCAAAAAAGGTTTCCGCTGGCATTCCCCCATGGAGATTGAGCGACAAGCAGTGTAAATGGATTATCACGTCCAATAATAAGATTATCACCGGGTATTTGCATCGGAATAGCGAAGCCACCACGAACATGCACATTTATTTTTGATAACGGTGCATCTAACGTGGTAAACGAGCCTACCGTTTCCACTTTCGTGCCTGTTGGGAATTCATACCATGTATCAGACGGAAAGTAAGCCGAAACAGTAGTTGTTCCCTACAATGTGAACGTTAAGACAAATTTATGCTAGAGTATCGGTACCATTTTTAAATTTGGAGAAACGAGAATAGCACGACCAATGATAAACTGTTGATCTATATTATATGTATCCATATCATCGGGAAATCTGAAACACGAAGAATAATATTTAGTCTAGTATTGATATGCTTGATTCATACTCGAAGAATAGTGGTTGGACGATTGTTCTAGATAGCATTGCTGCTTCATGGTGAAGTGTATACCAAAATGGTACCAAGGAGTAGCGCATCAGTAATGCCTGTTTCATACTTTGTTGAGCTTGATAGGAAAACGATGCAGGATCTTGATCCTAAAAGAGTTTTTTTTCGAAGGTTCAGTTGTCCAAGTTGAGTTCTTCAAAAATGTAATTATTCATGAGAACTTACCTTCTGTCCCAGATCATTATGATTTCTCATAAACGGATAAAAGGCACCTAATTGCATCCAACGTGTGCATAATTCTTCCGTTGTTTCAAGTCCAAATCCACAAATATCGGCGCCGACGTGTGTGATGCCGAACATGTTAAAATTAAGAATAGCTACAAATATCGATTAGACATAGAGTAGATTTTGGAGCAGCTAGTTATCACGAAATGTTTACCGGGAATTGAAAAGTACATGTCGTCGAACGTCGCGCGATTATCTCCTGTCCAATGAGCGGTAAATTTGCCAGAACCAGCAAATGTCGAACGCGATAGGACAAAAGGTCGTTTATTTCGAATAGTTTTCAACGCTCTACATACAGAAAACGTAGAACAGACAGATTCATTTCTCTCAGATCACATGAATATAACATACGCATTCGATGCTTTGGCTTCGAAATAACCATACATACTATGTAGATTATAGTGCGGGAACAGATATTGTTGAGCAGAGGGACATAACGTTTTCGAACCGAGAGTACCACCCAAGACGTCTATATAGAAACAGAACAGGATGAAGAGGAATATACAGCAAAACAATGATCTACTTGGAACGAACGGTGGATTGTCTAGGTTGTTTGTAGTGCATCCATCACTAGAGCCATCAATAAAACTGGATGGTTCGTTCATATCCTAAAAGTAATGTAAAATAGTGGATTGGATAGTGATATACATATGAAACGTTTACAATCCACATTCCATCAAATGGGACAATGTCATGAAAAGCAGAAGCAATATTTGTCCACCAATCCGTTGCATTCGGATGTGTAAAATCTGGAAAAGCAGTTATACCAGGCCAAACCTCAAACAATACAATTTAGACAAGGTAAACTCAGATGTGTTTTCTTCCTATTTACTTTGCCAAGAATCAGTTCATTCGAATTGTATTTTCTCATGAAAACATTGTTCTTCAGACCTTCTTCATACGGTATATATGTACCTGCCGGTTGCACGGAACTAATGCCGGGATCGATAATGTTCACATAACGTTTCCCACCTGCTTGGAGAGTACGAACAAGATCTGGAAGACCACGAAAATTCGTTTCATCATACGTGAAATCAAGATAGGAGGACATTGCATCAATATCCGTCCACTGCACATCGTAGGGAAAGTCAGCTGCGTCCATTCTCTACAATTCAAAACTTTACAACAAAGAAGAGTTTTTCACCCAAGAAGTTACCTTTATAGTAGCTATCATGTTGTCAATGCTATTATACCCATAACGACAAAGATGAAATCCTAATGACCAATGTGGTGGCATCATTGGTTTCTAGAATAACAAATACTCTTAGACAAAAAAGTTCTTTCGTCAATTGTGATAAATACTCCAATGACATCCCAATATTGTTGGATAACATTCTGTACTGTCGGTCCAGTGAAGACGTACAAGTCAATGATACCTCCAATTGTTGTATACGTCAATGCTGGTGATGGTTGTAGGTCAATGTCCATGGCATTGGAATTGAGCAAAAATTGACCATGAAACTGTGTTGATGCACCTGGAAGGAATTCTGGATTGATATGAAAAGGGTGAACACCTAGAAGATACTTTTCATTTCAAGAACAGAAAAGAGAATCAAGTCATTGTGGCAAACCATAAAGATTGATGTTTTGTACAGGTGGAAAATCTCGTGACCAAAAAGTTAATTTTTTCCATTGGTTGGTAATATTCATAACCAAACCTTGTCGATGTTCACCGAGGCCGTAGACTAATGGACTTGACAGTTTCGTTGAGAACTTAATAAACTGATCTGCGAAGATCAATGGTGATACGCTGGAATCGAACCTAAGATGAAGGAGTTCTTTTAACATTTAATTTACTTCAAAGGTCAACAATTGTCTTCTGATTGAGAATAGACATATTTTGATTAGAATAACAGATATGATACAGATAACTTGAATGATATTCTGATTATTAGAAGATCTTTCGGTAAAAGATCTTCTGATATTTTCTGACATTTCTAGTTGCTCGAAAATCAATCACGAACAGAAATAACCAAGGCTGTATGTTAATGAAAAACATTATCAACTTTAATCATACTGGTTTATCATAGCCTTTTGGTACTCATTAGTGAATCTCCGTTTCAGGAGAAAGAGTACTTACAATGTCACACCTGTTGATTTTCGGGTTACAAGAAGAGAAAATGGTGTTGGATTGACCTTCACATCGTAATCTGTTTGATCAACTTTTGTCATAACAATTGGTACTTCAAGTGGCACTTCGTAGCGTTTATATTCTGTATCATAGATTCGAATACGAAGTCTCTGTGCTGTTTCATAAATTAGATCAACAGTCAAATTCATGATATCATGTGGCATATATGTAGATTGTGATCGATTGATTCGTAATCTCTGACCGAAATCGGTTGTTTCCGTGCTTTGTAAAACATACGTTGGAAAATCCTTCGGATAGTAACAGTATGGTACATTAACATCGCGAAAAGCAGTCGGACGTTTCAAAGTTTGGTTTGTTTTTTCAATTGGTTGTCTCCAACAACAGTTTCTTGCCAGGCATTTCTCTTCCGAGGCCCCGTTCTCCGGATAACAATCGAATCGATCGACATCGGAAGTCTGCTCGCACTGTTGACAAGAAGAAAATGAGATGAAAAAGGCAATTAGAAGAATCGATAAGTGTGCCATTCAAACGAATTGATCGAACACTTATCTACAATGAGAATTTAATATTTGTTCTTCGAAATATTCTATACAACAGAGAATAAAATAACAACGAGATTATCAGAAGAAAAGAATGAATGAAGAAAATAATACATATGACCGGTTCCGAAAAAAAAGAGCAAATGTCAGTTTAGTTCAAACGAGTATTCGGCTTTTCAGAATGAGCTTGTAATTCAGGAAATAATTGGAGAAGTATTTCATCGAGAATCATGTAGAATAGCTAAAAACCAAAAAAATATTCGAGACAAAGGAAAACAAAGTTATGCAGTATACCTGTTTGTTTAGTAAAGGATCCTGGAAATGTCGTAGGATCATTTGTAAACCATTTTGAATGTTAGATTTACCAATCAAAAATTTTATCGGTTCTGAAATACAGCAATCAAATATGTGTGCATTGTTCGGTGTTATCCTCACTTGGTAAAAATTCTTCAGCAGCTGCGACAACGTCATCAAAATTAACGAGATCCGTTGGACTAAAATACATCGATAAGATAAATTGCTACCAAACTTTCCTTACCCTTTCTTCTCGGCATCATTTGGGAAAATTGTATCTATAAAATACAACAATGACAACGCATTCTTTCAACGGACAATCTTTACCACGTAGAGCATGAATTACATCGACAAAATTGTCTTCATCGGCTAAAATTTCGTCGACACTTTCGTCAACAAAATGTGAAAAATAAGAGTCGAAGGAATTTTTTAACGGTATTCGTAGTAAATCGAGTATATAGATTAACAATGGCGACGCAGAGAAGACTTGTTTAGCTATGACGATCAGATTATCATAGGCACTTTCAAGTTCGTCTGTACGGGTCCTCTCTATTTTGCACTCTTCCATCGATTCAGTAATATTCGCATTGTTTCCATAGATTGCGCTTTTTAGCTGGGAAAAGAGAGATTTCAGACTGAGATTCAATAAAATTGCGATATACTTTAGTCTCGATAATATCGGCGAAAACAGGATTTGGTTGTGTTGCTTTTGTTTTTGCTGGCTCAGCGTAATTGATTAACGAAACAAGGAATGGATCAAGAAATTGGCCTTTCTATAAACAGGCGGGAAAAGGAAAAGCTCAGTTTAGCGATGTTATGAGAAAACTTGAACGTACTTCGATGCGTAATCGACGTGGTACAACTTTGAACATTTTGGCTACAATCGACTCCATACTTTATTTTACTTTGATAGAAAACGACTCTCTCACCTATTATGATTTCGCCCGTAGGTACAGTGAATTCATCAGGTTGCGTTAGAAAATTGTACAATAACTCGCTATTACGTAGTGTTGGCTTCGACAATAAATGCTAAAGATCGTGAATGTTCAAAGAGATAACCCATTCAAAGAGTAGAACTTGCCCGTAAAAAGTATTCGAACTCTTTCTTAAGCGATTGAAGAAATTCTACATTACGAGCAGTTGCTGCTGACCTTTTCGGAGGCAAACGTGCGTCAGAAAAGACGCCATGAAATTCAGTTAATTTCTGTTCTAACATATAAAATTCTTGATATCGCCTAAAACATAAGCGTCCAATCACCCGATCATTCGAAACGATTAGCTCACCTATGTACAATCCAATTGGATTTGTCATCTTCGAGTGGTACTGGACTACCTACACATCGAAAAGTTGTCACCGCAAATCATCTCGACTATGCTTACCATTGTGAATGTCAGTCCTTTGTACAACGATCATAAATGCACAGTATTTGACTTGTCCAGTTGTATTCTCGCGGATTTCCTCAGCATGACTAATGTTAACACGCCAGGTATTCAAGTCTCGATCATCATACGACTGAAATGATTAAAACAATGCATCGAAAAGAAGAGTAAGAGGCAAGAGATAACATACACTGTTGCTACCGATACTTGCTGTTTCTTCCGAGCATTTTGCATTTGCTTCATCTTTCTCTTCCAACTCTACAACAGACAGAATCGTACAACAAAGGTTCATATGTGAGGTGGCATACCTTGATATGAAGTTGTTGTATATGGTTTCGATGCATTGCGTTTTCTTGCACTATCGTTGGTATTTCTGAATAAAAAAACAGATTCAATTTGTCGATTGTATGAAGAAAAATTTAGAATAAATAACAAAGCTAATAATGTATACGAAAACTATAGTAGGGGTATGAAGATGAAAAGAAAAGTGCATAGTCAAACCTGATTTCTTCGATATGAACGAAATCTAATGCGATTTCATCGAAACTAAGATGATTTATACGTAAAAATAGATTTCGAAAAGCAAAAACTAAAGCTAACTCACGCTTGATCCCGCATTCGATAATCTGGCGAATCCATTCGTCTTCCACATATGTAAAGAAAATGTTCATCACTTGTCAGAAAACAATGCTGATATTTGTCTTCAACTAATTCATAAATTTTACAATGAAAACGGGATAATAACGCGAACGTATGTTGAACATCAAATGTGTTCAATTCATTTTCGTTCTCATTTTCCTCTTTAATGGATGGCTCCAAATGGTTGTATATCAGATCTTTGATCTCATCGACTAACGTGTCATCTGGATCGTAGATATTGCTAATGCTAACATAAGCATCCGAAGCTTTCGGATTTAAATAACGTTCGTCAATGTTCTTCAAACGTTGATATATTTTCTTTCGAACTAATATATTCGATGCGGATGGAATATCATTCAAGATATCCGACAGTGTCACATAAATACTCAACAGTCCGATTGAACCATGTCGGTCAAGTACTCGGCTAAATTGATTCAGTAATTCTTTCTCGTACATCACGTCGGTTAGTTCTAAAGCTAATTGATTCTTATGTATCGGACCGTTCATCGTGCAAAACCGTGTTAATAGTTCAACGGATGGACTTGGTGCAGGAGCCGGAACATTGAGAAGTCCATTTCGACGTTGAATAGCATTGGTGAAATAGAGATGTAGTAAACGATTTATCGTATCCGGTTCACAAATAGAATCGATTCCATCGATCAAAATTTGACACGCTATGACTTCAGTAAGGAAATGACGGGATCCTTTACATTCATAGATAAACTTCGGTGTAATTATTGGCATAAGATCAAGAATGAGACGTTTTAAGTATTTGATTTCCGATTGGCGACTCTGCATGGCGACATGAAGATCAGATTTGTACATTTTCTTCAAAAATTCCACTGAAGATTGAGATTCATTAGTAGATGTTGTTTTGACAGTTTGAATATAACGATCACATGTTTGAAACATAAGGGGAACAATCCGTTCGAGAACGAATGCGTTTATATCAACCTTGAAGTAAACCCGTGATCAACAATTTCGGCAAGATTTCAAAGGAAAATCTTACATTGTGTGCACGACGAATAATCGTAGCCAAGAGAAACCGGAAGACATGTTTGGCTTCATAGACAAGAGTATCATCTTGTGTGATTATTCTGAAAAGTGGACATTATTTCAAATCGAAGATTCATCGAATTACTTACGATAACCATGGATAAATATTATCTCTAAGGCATAAACAACAAAACTAGAATAGAACAAAGGGTCAGTGTTTGCTCGAAAGAAAAAGCAAGGAATGGGTTTACTTCATCAATAGCTGTATCAATCCGTTTGGAAAGCATTAAATGAATCCATGGATTCTTTTGTAAATAATGACTGTTTCCACTGAATGGACAGATATGTAGAAAAAAAAGCACTTAAAATCGAAAGATTTACCATTGTTTTTGAACGGCTTCTTTCTGTACATCCTAAAAGAAAATAACAAGATTAGAAAAAGATGAGTCATTTGAAATTGATTACCCTAGTAGGATCAATGAAAACAAGTAGATTCGGCCATAATTTGGGAGATTTCTCTGGATTCTTTAATGGAGCTCTAAATACGAAACGTTCAATCAAAGCTGGTCTCTAAGCAAATCTATACTTACACATAATAATCTGTTAATTTGTAGCTTATTCCCAGCAGTAACACAAAGAACAGAAGATGGAGTTTTCTACACAAAGCAAAACGCAGAGAATCATCAAAAACAACCGTGAGAAACATCACCTACCCAAATAGAAGTAGAACTACCGACGAGAATGTAATTATACACACACCGAGAACAATTCGTTGGCCCAAATCAGTCGACAGGAAACTTTCTTTACCCATCTAAAATATTTGTCATGTGACATATAGAATAAAAATCTTCTCACTACAAAAAAAAAATATTGACTTTCTCTAACATGCGTGTCTTCCGTCAAACTCGATCGTCTACTCTGCCTGTGTGATCAACATTACCCGCAACGCTAATGATGATACGACTCGCGTTCTGCTTGTTATTAGTCTACCTGTATACTATTTCTCGCCGTAATGAAAAAAACAACATGTGACTAATGCGGCATTAGAGAGGTTTTCGGTGACAATATACTTATCGCGATAGAATGAAACAAAACAGATGATTTGTTCGATTACTTTATGTTCTGAATTAAAATGAAAATCGAAAAGAAAAAACTTAGCAAGTTTAAAACATACAGATACGGAAGTATGTTACATATTAAATTAGAGAGAACAACAAAAATTACATGAAATCAGCATGAAAAACAAAACACATTAAATGTTATAATTCAAAATAAAATCTTTTTGATCTGTCTCTGGTTTTTTGTTGCGTAGTATTCTATATACACATTCAGGCTCTCTTTACAGACGAGTATTGCTTTGTGTGCTATTGATCGACGGATTTTGAAGGGTTGGATACAACGATGGTTGATCAGATGGTCTTTGTTCGGCTATTGCAGACACACGTTTTTGTAGAAAGTTATTGAATGCATGCGTTGTATCTCCTGTTGGACGGTTCGTTTCATCAGTATCACTCTCCTATTAGTAGAGAAGATGTCTGCGAGAAAAGAGTAGAGGCAAGAGTCATACATCGCCTTGAGATTTGAGCCATTGTTCGATTTCTCTGACGTCTCGTTCAGGATCCTTGAAAGAAATAGAGATATTCGCAGATTTTTATGACAAGAAAATACGTACTTGAATGTTTGCTGCCGGTCGAGTAACAGCCGATGCTCTGAAATAGTAGAAGGAAAGTTTATAGCAAAACAAAAACGTGAGTCAGTTAGTAGCGACTATTCTATGGATGACATAAAAAAGCAAATCTAGCCTTACGAATGAATGTTAATAGATTTTCTTTGAGGAAAAGAAAAGATGGTTACATGAACTTTTTCTACCTCTTAATCCTCCAATTGATTACTTACATTGATTGTTGCGGAATGTTCTTTGGCACTGCACTTGCTGACATGGAATTAATATCTGAAAATACGTGGAATACTTACACGAACGAACTAATCAATGTACGCACTCATAGTTTGTAAACCGGTTGCTATCGGTATTGGATCGTCGTCGAATTGTATCAATGCTGGCTCATTCTCTGCATTCGATGTCGATGATGGTACTGCACGAGATGATGCTGTCGGTGAATTGTAGGTTGGTTTGTGCGACGCACCGAAGCGTCGATCACGTTGTTGCATGTAACTTTCAAAAGTTTTGAACGAATTATTGAATTCATCATTATAACGTAAAAGATCGACTAATTAAAAGAATAGAAAGGAACTAATTAACATTTCAGTGTACATAATTGATTTGATTTTACCCGTGATGTCATCAGCAGACACTTGAGAAAGTAGATCAACAATACGTGCTTGCATCTGTTTGCATGTATTATGCAACTCCTAAGGAAATCGTATATTTAGAATCAGTCCGAACAAAAAAAGAAGAAGACATAGATTTGAAGTGTATAATGAAGAGTGACCTTCGAGGACAAACACAAGATAAATATGTACGCAATGTTTTAGAAAAGAATTTGTTCTATTCCCGGTAGACGTTAATGAATATTTAATTTAGATTTAGCAAATGCGTCGAGTAGTCTCGACCTCGAGAAATGTGCTCGTTTTTTCTCTTACCATTAATAGTTCGAAGTCTTGTGGATTTTCTTCGCCTGGTTGTAATGTAACAAGCATTTCACCGAAAACTTGTGCGTTGGTTTGTACAACGTCCAGTTCACTACGTAACTTCCCTAGTTGATCAACTCCCATGGCTTGCGGAGCGCTGGACTTGTACTCAGTAGGATAAGATGGTCCATCCGATGCAGATCGATCCTATTTATTCCAATGAACATGTTGTCTCAACATTCATTCCGAATCAGTATGCTTACGTCTCGACCTGTTGGTCTTGGTCCTGGTTGAGACTAAAGCAAAAATGATAGAGTTTAAGTATGTTCTCCAAGATTCATCTTACTGCTGAGCGTGCATATTGCGAAGGACGTTCAATTGTTCCCTAAATATTTCAATCTCGACCTTGTTTTTCTTTTCGAAAAATGTCATTTACTGTAGCGGGAACAGCTGCTTTAATAATATTCTCTGGCTCAGCTGGTGGAAACATCAAACCTTGTTGTTTACAATCTTGATAAAAATGATCGACAGCTCTCAAGTCAGGATCGTGATGAAACGCTAATGCCCAAGTCTACAAAGAACGTCGTCCTCATTCACATGATATTCAATCAATTTGACTCACTTGAATCATACCAAGAACTCTTTCTTGTAATGGAACAGGTGGATTGTTTTTCGGCCCAATGACCCCTTTTAGTTCTTTCAGAAAATCTTTATGAGCAATTTGTAAATGAAAGATTTTGCCGCAATTCTTTGTTAATGCTTCTAATAGCTAGATGTAAAGCAACGGACAACTCATTAGAATGTTTAATCTCTATATCAACATACCGTTAGAGTTAATCCAATAGTTCGCCAACCATGGGTCGTTGGATTGATCTGTAAACGTTTTCGAATGGTTTTCATTGCTTCTCGCGCACTTAAGATACGAATAAGTTTTGAGAAAAAAGGAGAAGACTTTTGACTGTTAATCAAACCTTTCTTCATGACCACTAACATGATCACAAATCTGCATAATTAAACTCCAATCTTCACTTTGTTGATTTCCATCTGTTGCTCTTTCAATTGCATTTTGTAGAGCACTTGGTTGTACATTGCCACGGAATAAATTCGTCATCTTTCAATCTACTCAATCGAACGACTTAACATGACAAAATCGTTTCGAATGTCTAAATACAATCCCGCAACTTCTATGTGTAGGCATCAGTAAGAACGACGAAGAAAAAAGAAAAAAGAAAAGAATAAGTTCTTGTTAGGAAGATACGAATAGAGGGAACTAGTACTGGCTATTGTTAATTAAAAAAAGAAGTAGTAAGAAGTACGGAAAGAGCAGCAGATGTTCTGAAAAATAAAGAAGAAAAGAAACAATGTGAATCAGGAGGAAGAATTTCAAGTCGTTCTAGGATTGGTCGCCTGTTTTGGACCAATTAAATAGACGACGCTAGTTTTCATATTACAGTACAGCGTTGACTTAAGGAGAAAGAAAGATCTGTTTTCAATTAAGATTAGCAAAAGTTCATTTGTATTGATTGTGTAAGTGAAAGCATTTCATACAAATTATTTATGTGATGAACGTCTAAAAAGAGAATGTCTACCGATCGTTATATAACTCGACAATGTAAATTTGACATTCGATTAAAATTTGACACGCAAATATTTTGCTTTCTTGATAGTTGAAAAGAACAATTCAAGTCAGCCATTTAATTGATTTAATAATTGTCGAGAAAAAGAACATATTTCATTCACTACTCCCTCTGTACTTTTTATTATAAACAAGACCGAGAGAAAGAATTCACCTGTGAACCTTACACGTTCATCAGGATGATCTAGGATGTTGTTTTTAAAAGTCAAATATATTAATCAAAGTAACTAGTATTCAACATACTATAAATGAAATGTAACTGTGATCATAAATATCACACAGGAGGAAGAAAATTGAAAGAGAACGATAACAATAAAAACACGTATAAGTAAGAAGAGGAGCAGTCGATTTAATATCGGTGAGTTTATCCTTTGAAAAAGCACTTTACATGATTGAACATGCCGATGAATTGAATGGACTAATAGCTCCTCTAAAAAGAAAGAAAAAGGATTAAAATCGTTCATTGACTAATTGATTAATGTCGCGTTTTCGTTTCAGTCAAAGCAAAAAATCAAAGCAGATATGTTTAATATCATAGATGACCTTGTTGACAAGAGCAGCCTTGATTTTTAGTACGAAATAATACCTTCTCGTGATGAGTACTTATTATCTCAACAGGCGATATGGAGATGATTCGATAGATCCGGCATTCGAGCCAGCGTAAGATGGTTGAGTGTAGCCAAAGCCGGCAGAGGATGGGCGACTGTAGTTTAGCCCATTCGAACCTAGTGGTGCATAGGTCGATGCCGCTCCTGACGCGAAGGGAGGTCTACTCAATCCACTATTCGAATATGTATTTCTTGCCGCATATGGACTACGTTGAGCTCCTCCTGATGCAGCGGATATGACAGGAGGAGAAGGAATGCGACTGCTGCGTTGCTGCTGTTGTTGGAGGTTTCTTGCGATTAGAGCGCGTTGTTCCTGGATGTGTTGTCGGATATCATTAAAGTTTCGCAGATTCGAGCGACCGCCGGTTTGCGAGAAAAGACCCGGCTGTGCACCTGCCGTCTGTGATGGCTGAAATGGGATCAGTAAACCTCCTGGTGTGAGGGGCACGATTGGTACTGATGATGATCGCTGTATATTACCACCTAATATAAGGCTACAAACATCGAAGTTTTTTTTTTGCGATGGTGAAATATACATATCACGATTAGAGGAAGCATTATTTTCATACGCGCAAATATCAACGAGCGACAGACTATGTAAACAAGCACTTACTTTGGATTTGAAGCCATTGGTGTTGTTATGGTTGGTTGCATGAGTTGAATAGCACCACCGCTACCTGCTGGTGCTGCAACCGCTGCAGACGGAAGAGGTACACCAGCACGACCAGCAACAGTCTATTATTATAAGAAAGAAAAAGGATAATCAGTTTTATTCCGAGTATAATATTGACAGGATCAATCACCTGTAGGAGAGCATGTCGAAACATGTTTGGTCCCTGTGATTGGCCTCCTGTGAGAACTGATGGAATACGTGCAGGTGCATAAGATGGTTGACTCAATGCTAAGAGAGGCGAATTAGCAACAGCCATCTGTTGGTTTTGAACTGGAACCACCACAGGATCATATGGACGTTGATAGAGAAGTTGCGGTGAACCTTGCAGAAAAAGAACCATTCGTCATTCTAACATGTACTGATTTCTTCTACATACTATTTAATTAATAATAAAAAAATAGATTAGTAGATTATATTAGTCACCTAAATAGAACCGTCACCAAAAGAACGAAAGTATTTTAATCAAAACTCTACCTGCAATAGCTTGTGTTGGCACTAGACGAAGAGAGAGAGAGAAGATGAAAGGAAAGAATGAATGAACGTTGATCAATTTACCTTGAATAGTCTGAAGAACAGACGGATTTTGAACTAATTGTGGTTGTATCGTTTGAATTACTTGCGGTGTCGCCGAGGCAATTTGTACAAATTGGCCAGCCTGTGTTTGTTGGCTCGGAATGATTTGTAATTGTTGTGGTTGTTGAATAAGTTGCAACGGTTGAGGCTGTTGAATAACTTGTAACGGTTGCGGTTGCGGTTGTTGAATGATTTGTAACGGCTGGGGTTGTGGTTGTTGAATAATAACACTCGTCGCGCGTTGAAGTGACGTCTGCGGCACAGTAACGATTGATGGTGAATTTGATGTTGCTGACAATGGATTGAAAACGGGTATCTGATTGATGATGGTTGGTTGTAAAGTGGATGAACAATTGTCGACGCAAACAAACTGCTGTTGCGGCGATGATGTCACAGTCTGTTGAATAATGTTATTATTATTCGATGCACATAGGTAGTCTTGTTGATTGGGATCCGTGCAATAAACAATTTGTGATGTTTGCTGCTGCTGTTGAGGAAGACAAAAGAACGGATCAGTTGTTTGTTGAACGATCTATCAAGAGAAAAGATGAATAGGAGATGTCTAGTTGAAAGGATTTTTCTTCGAGCAAAGCTTCAGTGATGCAAAAGGCACAAGCTTATCTTTATTTCGCAGAAGCAGCGCAACAGTTAGCAGTTTTCATACACAAGGGTTTGATACGCATCTGACTGTTGTCAATGGAGGACAACAATCCTCTTCGATATAGATTCGTTCGATTTCTTGAATGTAATTAACATTCGAACAGGCAGGTACTGCCGTTTGAGTACACTGATAGGGTGAATAACTATTCACATGCGTTTCATTTCGTTCTGCTACGCGATGTGAGATGACTTTGTTCGTAATAGGCTGCAGAGGAATCGTTCCTTCGCTTGTATGCTAAGAAATGATCAACGGAAATGATTGTTATCATGTTAAATATTTATGTATATAAGAATGAAAATCTGCACTTACTCCATCTTGATCTTGATTGTAGAATACATCTTGCGAAAATCCATCAGATATGATTGATTGATGTTGTTGTGGTTGTGAAAGATTACCGTCACGATAGACAACCATCGGTGCTTGTTGATCGTCGCCTACAACTGCTTCTGTTTCAGTTGCATATGGAACACTAGCAAATCCGTTTGGATCAACTGTATAACTATCGCCGTTCCCCACTTCGCGATAGACGATCATTGGTTGCTGTTGATCTTGTTCAAGATATTGTGAATTGGCAAATGCCATTTTCGATGTTTCTAGAGTTGCTGGATTTTGCCGATTTCGAATAGATTCAGCACTTTTAGCACGGTGTCGTCGACTATGATGACGATGATGATGCTTTTCGCCATGATGATGGTGGTGATGGTGATGTTTGTGTTTGTGCGGTCGTTTTGATGTCGATGAGCCATTTTCAAATATCGACGTACTTCGTACCGGTTTTTCGACTGGCCAAATTTTCGTTTGCATATTCGACGGTGTGTGCACAACACTTGGTGCCTAGCAAAGACAGAGTTATATCAACGAATGATAATAGATGTTATCAAAGCAATTTAAGAAGCTTACAGCAAAGTAACTCGCAGGGGAATTTTGTATCACAGTCGGTTGAATCGTTCGCGTATCAAGCTTTGTCTGTTAGAAGCAAAAGTATATGCATGTATGTGTTTGTGTGAGTTAACATAGGAGCAGACATGTAAAACTTTTTACTTACTGTCATAGGTGGTGGGGCATCCACGTTGATATACATGTGTGGAATAGCTTCCACTCTTTCGAAATTCTTAACTGAAATCAGAGGGTGTGTAACGATAGAAAGTATTGAAATGAATACACTTACGTTGATCTTGCTCATTGCCCCCTACAGTTGCTAGTCTCATCATTGTTGGCAAATCAGGATTCATCGGCAGTTGATTGGTTGCCCACGCTGTATATTTCCGAGACATTCTTTAGACTATATTATTTCCTGTCAGATGATTAAAGACAAAAGTTCATTGACAACTTTATGAATTCACTGTGAGCGAAAGAGAAAAAAGATGATGTTCGGTTTAATTATCTAAAACAAAATAAAGACGACAGTCTATGATGAAGGTTATATCCAAGTACGTATTCAACACTGATAAGAAAAAAACGGAGTGCGAGCAATGTTGTGAACAACAAACCATTTATGTATATATATATATAAGCAAAAAATCGACGTTGATCAAGGCTGCTGACGCGAATAAATATCTATACGTTTTTTTCCTTGTTTTATAGATAAGAGAAACATTGCCTTGTATATCGCTGATACCAGACTATCAGTAATTTAACGAGTGACATTGAGAAAATGTGTGTTTAGTCGTTATATTGTAATGTCGATACGAAACAAAATCATCGGTGTCGTGTTGATCGTAGTCGATGTGCACCATACACTGAGCAGGTTGATTTATTGATCAACTTTATATACACGACTGAACGTATAATAAACGTTGATATGATATTTATCTTGCGTATGGGGCATCGTTAACTTACGTGTTGATAAGCACAACCTGTGCACAATCGTCACGACAGAGGAAATGTTTTAGCTCCTCCTTCTCTCCTCCTCTTCGTTTTTCTCTCTCCTCTGTACGTTTCATCAATGAACAAACCAGCCATATGAGTACTTGTGAAGAAAGAAAAAAAAACGTTTGGGACTCATATCAAATGACGAAAATAAACTTAATTTTTGTCTCTTTACACACTCAATGTAACTTATGAAGACTACGTAAGAGCGTTCATCCGATAAAACTACGGTGACCTATCGTCTGTTCTCCTCTGATGCATCGATCAAATATTGTTGTATTTATCATGTAGACACTGAAGAAAAGAAGAACTAAACGTTTGTTACAAAAACAAGAAAATATTCATATAGATTTGAGTAAATATTTAACTTATGTGAGCAAATCTAGTAAGATTAGTTTGTCGTAGTCGGAAATGTTTTTTGTTGATCAGAACATCGACGATAAGTTCATTTTGCGTTATTTTTGTTGATTATCGGCAATTGAAGTACAAAGAAGAAAGCGAAGGGAAATGAATGTAAAGAAAAAGAAAACAAAACATGTTTGGCAATCGATTATTGTCAGATGTTGACTCGCGTTGATATTAACGGTCTTATTCCACAAACTAGTTCACACTGAAAAATGAATAGTTCATTACCGGCTGAAAGACATATTACACTGATCATTCATCTAACGAATAGTATCTTTCCATTGTTAATTTTACCATTAGCAACCATCGGTAATTCGCTTTGTTTCCTCGTATTTTGCCGACCCAAATTTCAAAAACGTCTTACGCGTACATCCTCTGTATGTGTACGCGTATTGTGTATTAATGATCTGATTCTCTTATATTTATTTATTATTGACATCTTTTTAAAAGTCTATATGAAACCACCAATACGGATCTATTCAACGCCAACCGGTTGTCGGTTGTATAAGTGTATACGTTATTCTATATTAGATTTTTCAGCCTATATACAACTGGGCTTAACGACAGATCGTTTCATTTGTTGCGTTTATCATACGTACTATTCGCGCTGGCGTAAACGAAACTATTTATTTTATTTATTAGGCATTGCATTCGTCTGCATATTTGCGAAGAACTCCTCGTTTTTGTCACCATCCTATGGATATTACTCAATCAATACTAGTAATAATCATACCACAGTTAAATGCTCGGTGAAGATTAAAGCGATCTATTTTACAATGTATATGGCCTATGGACAATCACTAATTGATATGGTTTTTATCACCTGTATACCATTTTTTCTTATTCTGTATTTCAATTCGCGAATTTTAAGACAAGTTGTACGTTTACGTACGGAATGTTGGAGTACATTCACGCGAATAATGCACATCGCACCTGCCCGTTCCGAAAGTTCCTTTTCACTATCTACAAATATTCCAGCATATGGGACAGCGAATACAACCGTTATTATAACAGCGCATCGTGCAAGGCATCGGCGTCTGCATTTGACGTTTGCACTTGGATGTATATCGTTTATATTTATGTTTAGTACAGCACCATATAAGATATTTAAGATCATCGAAAGACACGATAAAGTTATTCGAGATCAACATAAGCATGGCGCTCAGAAATCTATACATATACTATTAGCGGAAGTTATTATCGATTGTTTTGTTTATTTGTCATGTTCAACGCCGTTTTTTGTTTGTTTTGCTACGTCGAGTATTTTTCGTGATGAATTACGACGAGTTTTTCAATAAGAATAAAAGAAAACAACGACAAACTTTTCATGTGTACATATTATACTCCATTGTTTTCTTATTTGACATTTCTATCCAGCTCCAGTTGACCTCTTCAAGCACATAGCTTTACATCCGGAATTACTTCAATATGTTTTCTTGGTTGAGTTTTTCTTGCATATATGCAAAGCGATGTACTCGGAATTTGCCTGCCTAGATTTGATCATATTTCGGTCGTTTGTTTACTTTTCATTCTTGTCATGTGTTTTACTTTCATGTAGAAAAAAAAGTATGTCTACGCGGTTACTTCATACGTTGCCTAGTGAATTAATTTATGAAATTCTTGATCATTTGGACGAAGTTACGATTTTCCTCTCGTGCCGTAATGTTTGTACGAGACTCAATACCATTACGGATCATTATCGACGATATCAAGTAATTGAAAATGATTCCCATTTCCATTTAGTTGTACGATGTTCTTTCTATTGACAGAAATTGACGACATTGAATTTATCTTACCAACGATTGGATAGCCGCGGAATACAACGACTAGTCGCTGCATTGCCACAAAATAAAGTACATTGACTATTACTGTTTCATCTCTTGTTGATTTATTTTGCATAGACTCTTCTCTCACTTTTTTTACAAGGTAATCGAATAGATTCACAAGGCATACGAGATATTATTAATACTCTCATACAAAACACAGTAAGAAAATACTATCGATGTTTACTTTTGTTTGTAAACTATTTGCAGACATTGACTACATTGAATCTTGAAAGCAATGGGATTGGTCATGAAGAAGCGAAGTATCTAGTCAACTTTTTGCAACGAAATAGGGTAATTCTATCATTTACACAGATTGTCGTTTTACAGCATTCTTTGTAAAGGCACTTACAACACTCTATCTGAGTAATAATAAACTCAACGATGAAGGCACGCAGCATCTTGCCCATGCTTTAGTACAAAATCAGGTAATTCTATTCATTTAACAGTTCAGCCATTGGCATTATACATGTATAGACACTGACAACAATGGACTTGCAAGGAAATCAGATTAGTGATGTTGGAATTCGGTATTTAGCAGATGCCTTGCACAACAATAAAGTGATTTAATAAATAACTTTGACGTTTGATTTCAATAGTATCTCTCTTCCATAGACACTCGTTCGATTATATCTTCAAAACAATCGAATCGGTCATTTAGGAGGACAGTATCTGGCTGATGCTATGAAAACAAACAGAGTAATAAAATTACTAATAAAATCATTTATATTCATCCGTTTTTAGACACTGACGGTAATTCATCTGAGCCATAACAAACTTGGACAACAGGGAATACAATACTTTGCACGAGCTTTACAACACAATGAAGTATACTATATTTTTGTCCGAGTCTATTGTCAGCTCTACACTAACATCATCGTTTTAACTTAACAGACAATTGTTACACTTGATCTTCAACATAATCAGATTGGCGATCAAGGTATACTGCACTTAGCAAAAGCTATAGAAGGAAATAAAGTAATATTTTGCATACTAATAGGTCACTTGTTTCGCAATTGTGTGATAGACACTCAATGCAATTTATTTACAAAATAATCAAATCGGTCATGCAGGAGCACAGTATCTCGCCGATGCTCTTCGAGCGAATAAAACACTTACCATCTTAGGACTCCAAAACAATCAAATCGGCGATTCCGGAGCAGATTATTTAGCCGATGCCTTAAAACGGAATAAAGTATTATTCTTCATTCAGATTTTTCCTCTAATCAATCGGTTCTTAAGACACTCATTGCACTATATTTATGTAATAACAACATCTCCATTCGCGGAGAGCACTATCTATTATATGGTCTTCAGAAGAATACTGTAATATGAATCAAACATACATCTGATTCTTTACTCGGTGTTCTATATTTTAGACACTGACTATATTGGACATGCGAAACAATCATGTCACCAATGATATACAACAACTCATGAAAACAATTCTCGAAAGAAACATGCATTAAGGATACAAGTAACATCCATTATAGTAGATTCGTCTGGTTCTCGACTGATTAATGAACAAAAACAAAATGGAATGTGCAACAAAAATTTCTGTTCAGTTCGCGAAGAATGCTATTTAAGGTTGCGGACATTTTGATTATTTTATTCAATTTTATCACTCCGACATTTGCATAGAAAATATTAAAGAATTGTTTCTCCAAAGTCCAAAGTCCAAAGTTCGAAATGATGAAGTGGGATGAGATGTAGGTTATTCACCTGAAAAAATCTCGATTCTCGATCAAAGGTTGAATTCTTGAGACTCCAATGAACCGCAAACTTAGTAGGAAATAATAGATATACGCCTGTACATTGTCATGTGTATTCTGCTTTCTATCACTCGAAACTTGGAATCATTCATTCATTCATTCATAGAATGTCTTTTACTAACGTAAGTTCAACCGCAGTAGTGATGAAGACGCTCATGACGAACTCAAGAACGATAATAAAGAAGTTCGGGTACCAGGTATTTCAAACAAATCATTTTTCCAAAATTAATAGACTGCGCTTCAAAAGAAGTTAGTATTTTGAACTCACTAGTTCCTTTGTATGAACTTGTTTAGAACGGCTACGCATCGAAATAAAACGACACTCTTCGTGTTCGTGGTTATTAGTTCTTGTCTGCAAGAACACTTTTTTTTAATATAAATATGTATTCATTCAAGATCAAGAACATTTAATTCTTATTTCATAAAATCTATCAGAAATACTTTTAGTGTATAGCGAGCTCTTCTTTCCGTACACCGTCCACCTGCAGCATATGTCTACATTCCATCAAACCACTATATACCATCTTTTTCATGTGATTCTTCTCTCAGTTAAGACATCAATATTTCACTCCCTCATCTGAAAACATTATCAAAGCCATGCTTGGCGTCTTTACGCCCAGAAAATATCGATTAATTAATATCTTCGTCAGGTCTACGCAATTACATCGCTACGCATAAAAAGAAAACAGACCGATGTAACTTCTATGTTGCAGTTGCCTATTGGCTCAAATTTCACGCAGTAGTACAGCATGGCAAAAGACATGTTTGGACAGATATTTTTCTGCATTCTGATGAAATGCATTAGTCACAGAACGCCTGAATCATCCTTTAAACGCAAATAAATACAGGCCTACCACAGGTGTCATGCAATGAATATGATGGCGTCAACAAACGACATAGGTTTGATCTCTGAGCGTATTCGTTCTTCAACAGACGTTGACATGAATGATATTCATTGTTCAACTATCTGTGAAAATGTTCTGTGGAAACCAGTCTCTTGTCAACAATGCGAGACCCATTTCTGTTTAAAATGCATTACAAAGTGGTTAGAAAAGAATCCGAATCAATGTCCGTTACGATGCGATACTTTCGTTCAACGGCCGTGTTCGAAATTTATCGCAAGACAATTGGCTAAATTGCAAATTGTTTGCGTTTATCAACCAAATGGTTGTAATGAAGTGAGTTCGATTGCGCTTGCTTTCTTTCAGTGAGTGAATTGTGGATATAAGTAGGATGTTTCATATGATGCTCTGGAGAAACATGAGCTAACCTGCAATTACCGGCCGGTAAAGTGTACTAATTGTTCAGAAGAAATGCTACAGAAGGATCTTACTGAACATCGATCCCGATGTACAGCAGCTGTTACCACATCTGGTAATTGCACAATGGTTTCCGAGTCAAACGATGGTCCTACACAATATGCTGATGAAATCTATCTTAGAGAACAATTTGAACAATTTAAACGTGAGTCACAACTGGAAATTCAACGACTCAGAGAACAAATTCAACAAACACAACGTAAGACCGAAAGAAATCGAGATGGGTGTGAGATATCTGTCTGTGTGTTTAGATGAACAAACAGCAGCCTTAGTCATACGAGGCATTATTTCAGATGAGGTAGGTACACATACATAGTCCTTGACCCAATAAACATTGTCAGACATTTCTCAACCATAGAATCAAAGACAGCGAACGCATCTCAGATCTACAGTTGAAATAGATCAACTTCATAGAAATCGTATTGTTCCTGGTAAGAGCACAGAAGCGACGGGCAACGACAAATTATTCTGTACGGAATGTCGTAATGTTGTTTTGAGACCAGTGTGTTGTCAAAATTGTAAAAATATATTCTGCAACAGTTGCCGTCCTCAAATTGGCTTTTTTAATAAAATCACAACATTCTTAGGTGCTCAACGTCCTCGACATGGAAGGAACAATTGTGAAGTTTTCGAAGAAGGGTCACTACCTACTGACCTTGTCACTGATCTAGCCAGATTGTCAATTCGTTGTGCATATGCTCCGAATGGATGTCAAGAAACGCCGTACTATTACGATTTGGAAGATCATGAACGGTATTGCGAATTCGAAATGATTCCATGTCAAACTTGTCAAATGCCTATATCAAGACGATCACCGGAGACCAAGCATAGCTTGCAAGAGTGCTTTGCAGTCATGTACGAGAAGAATCCTTCGGGAATTCAGCAACAATTTACGGCGCTTTTAGATGCTACTGAGACTGTTCGAGCAGAAAATCGTCGCCTGAAAGCAGTTGTTGATAATATGAGAGGTGAAATCAATGATTTAAAAGGCAGATGCGAAAAGAAAACTCATAAGAGAAATGCGTAACTTCATTTTTGTTGTTGTTTCATTTGTTTTCAATAAAATATCACTGATTAGTCACATTCGCATTCTTCCGAACCATTGTGTTAGCTCTTGACGGGTAGGCCATTAAGCGATGAGTTCAGAAATAATTCAACTTCGTAATTTTGTTCGAATATGACCGTGAAATGTGTTTGATAATATTTTATCGAGAATGTCAATATATCAAGTCCTGAGAATTTTCCCCCAGCAAAATCCCCATGAAATAACAATCGGGGAAAACACAGATGTACTCATTACTTTATATTCAAAATCTTTTGACCGGTAAATGAACTTTCGGAGTCATGATTGTCATTATCCTAATGCTCTCCTTCTTATTTGCGACTGAACCGCACAAAAAAATTCTCGAATGCATTCAGATTCACTCTCTTCTATGATAGTTAAGTGAATTTGATTCGAATAAATAGCTCGGCGCCAATGCAGCTAATCATTTATACACATATGCATGAATCTTCATTTTTCTCCTCATTATCACGTAAAGCGATTATTGATCCTAATTTGATACTTCAAACTTACCATAAAAATTGCATGTACAAAGCCACAGTCGATTTAACAGAAAAAGCGTTCAATGAAGTGTCCATTCAATGTCCAAATTCGCTAGATAATAATTATATTGACGAACAAACACAAGTATCACGATCGAATGAATCAAAAGAATCTCAAACTAGTGATGTTAACTCTCCTATTTCGATTCGAAATCAGCAACAATCTGAGACACAACATGTAAAGGTGAAATTGAAGAAATATGTGTTGATTAATCCATACGCAATGATAGATCGAGCAGATCAAGGTGAACAATTCCTTAAATTTCTCTACGAGCAAAATGCAGAACTTATTACAGTTTACACCAGTTTTCTCAAACATCTTCTCAGATATACTGATCAATTTCTCTTGTCTTTACAACAGAAACATGGTTTGTATGGTGTTTACCGACAGGATATGATGCGGTAGGTATTCTCATGTGAAATCAAGTGTTCGCTGACTGTGACTTCTGTTCAGATATGTGATTAGTTTACAAGAGCAGATTAGTGAACTTCGAGCGAAGGTTAATATTCTGCGAGAAGCAAACAAAACTCTTGCTTCATTTCGAAAGCATTTTTACAAAATCACTCGATCCAAATGTGAGTTGGAAAATGCATTGAACAAATATCAGAAACGCTCTTCGGATCACTCTCAGTCAGGTTTGAATTACTTCTTTTTTTTGGAATACTACAATATGCCTTTATTTAACTGAAGGGAAATATCAAGAGCAACTCTTAGAAGTATATCAACGAACATCTATTCAACTACGAACAGTAGAAGAACAGCGTTTGGTTGCCATTCGTGAACAGATTAGGTTTGCTATGAATCTGACAATCACGTCTCTAGGTACGGATGGTGGATAGATGATAAAAGAGTATCCCCTACGATTATTTCAGACCGTCATAGTTTATTTACTTCAAACAATGTTGACGACTTACTCGACGGCTGGGATAATCAACACAAAATAGCCATCGATCATTGGTCACATTTACCAGCTTACGCCAGTATTTCTCAACAATATTCATCCTTACTTCTACTCGATGAGATCAAACAAATAGTTGATAAATATTACAATCAACAGCAGTTGAATTCAAGTCATCGAAATACTCAAATGATAACTTTTCTAAATGAATCGACTTCGTAACGTCAGATATAGTGGACGAACATACTCTATCCGTGGAAAAGAAATCTGACACTATGCCAGATTTTAATTTGTTTTTTTTTAAACTTATTATGAAAAATCAAAAGATAAAATACAAGATCATGTTTCGAGCAAGTTATTGGCTGCTAATGATTTGATTCTCTTCTCGAGGATGTTCTAATAAAATGAGATCCCCATCAACCGTTCGAGCAATTAATTGCACTCCACCTTGAACTTCTAGGTTCTCGATACTGTCAATAAAACTGCTAATCACGCGTTCTTGATTTAATTTTTCCAACGGACCAGCCATCTTTGTTGATACAACAGTTGAATGCTCCCACAGGTCAATGTCAGCTATGTATCGAAAATCGCACTTGATAGTATTGATAATACGCACTTGAACGTGAAAAATGTCAGGATTTATCTCATCACGTGTTATCTCCAATTGACATCCAATACATTCAGGATGTTGTGAATAATCGATAATATTCCAATCTCCTTCAATGTTGTTAACTTCTGATAACATTATTTCGTTCTTCAGTAGACGTGTGCTTGTGTGTTTTAAAACGTACTTTTGTAAATACAATCAATATCGAAAAACAAAACGTGTATTTTCTTGTGATGTATGTAATCAACGCAGAAAGAAAAACATAAGCCATTCAGTGCAGTTTTATCTAATTTGTCAGCGAAATGTAGACACCTTATTCACACAAGAATACTTGCTTGCAGATATTCGACGAATCCATTGATGTGCATCAAAATTGTCAAGAAAAAAATGCTCAATGACGAATCTTTCGTTCTTTATGTTGTTGTTCGTTGATAGCACATGAGCCGTTCGTCATCGATTTACCTATTTCTTTCTTGCACTCTCCGTTTCATCATGTTATGCTTTTTACATGTATTTAAAAAGTACGCAAATTTCGCAAATGGAGGTAAAAACATTGAAATAAAACTCACTTCATCACTCTCGCACTACTATTAGTACTTTCTTCGAAACCCAGGGAACCTAATCGCGCGACAATCATACACAACAGCAAGGAAAAGTTGTTTTTCTGCTACGAGTAAAGCAGATCAGAATAACTACGTCTACTGGGGAGGAGTGCAAAATGTCATTCCGATCTGATTGGATTTCCGCATCAATGATAGTAAGATTTGTACGATCATCAGAGACATATTTGCAGAAAGTATCCTGACTCATATACGTCATTTGCCACGGGTAGATTCCATCTTTATCTTTGATTATGATGATTCGATTATTGATCCTTAGTTCAATACATGACCTAAAATTTAAGGTGTCTTCAACGATGTGGTAGCTGTCCGTAAAGCAGCTCGACTGTATGAACGGAATTGTATATCTGTGAGCTTCACTGAGCGTGGCATGAATGCGAATTGATTACATCCGTCCTTCGTTTATACGAAAATATTCAAAGAAATTTTATTAACCATTAACTACGAAGGAAAAGACCTCAAAGCCTACATTCAATACTGTCGTACGAACGAATTTGAACGAATTGCTGTAAAAACCCCGAAAAAAGAAAGGTCGAAATAAAAAAACTCGAAAAAAAATCTCGAAACGCAAAATCTCGAAAAAGCATGATTCCGAAAAGAAAATATCGAAACTAAAAAAGTAGAATATTGAATGTTTTGGTACCGTCATCATCACCCTCACACACTCGCCTCTACTCCTACCCCTCACCCACACTCTTACGCTCACTCTCACCCTCAATTTCGCCATATAAATATTTCGAAATTTCATTTTTTTCGAGGTTTTAATCTTTCGAGATTTTGTTTTTCGAGATTTTTTTTCGATGTTTTTACACATTACCATTTGAACGACGCTATTCTAAGAGAATGTCCATGTGTTGGTATACATGTGGTTGTTTTCTCTATCGTATGCTTCATCGTGCTCTGCAACTCATGGATGGCGATATCATCATACGAGTGAGTTTCTATATCAACGATGTACATCGATGCATTGAAAAGTTACACCAAGAACATCAGAATGAAAATACTACTGCACAAGTGCCCGCAGTGTGTCATGACCAAGGTATCTCCAAATTAGATTTTGACTACTTGCAGCAAATCAGAGGTGGACTTCTTTCCTTCAACAGTTCCTTATCTATCACCAAAAAACTTAGACAAGTCTCAATAGCTTATGCGAAACTTGTGATAGGTAATCCGCACTTAATAGCGATTCTGCCCATAATGCAGATCGATTCTTATTAGTCAAGATTACCGTTTACTTTGGTTCGTGATTACAATACTACCAAGAGCGAAGATCAGGTGTTCTTTACGATGCTCAGTGTATCTCGTATTCATGATGTTAACTTGATAGAAGAAAGTGATCAAATCTATGAAGTGCAATTATCTCTAGCGAACGACAATGATTCAGAGCTATGCGCACTGACGAATCGAGTTCGAAAGAAGAGTTCTCCAAACTACGTACCATGACATTGGCTAGCCTTAGTATTATGTCAAACAGGACTCTTTGATAAGTCAAAAGGGATTTCCGACATTCTACTTGGTGAAGCTTATTGAAACATAGGTGACAACTCAAAAGCACTTTTGTCTCGCAAAAAGGCGCTTGCAATCGGGCGACAATCACTTTTTCCTCTTCATCTTGACTTAACCACACGTTACACCAATACAGAAGCAGTCTATTACTACATGGGGAACTATTCGAGTGTACTGTCGTCCTACATCAAAGCGCTAGTAATTCCAGAAGGAGTGTTACTCCTATCCATGTCGATTTGACTGCATTCCTCAACGATATTGGCGTGTTATATCATAGCATTAGTATCTATCTGAAAGCGCTTTTTTCTACACGACAGACTTGGCACTATATACAAGCTTTTGAGTAACAATCAAGAATCACTAGTTTTACGAACACGCTCTTGCAATGCGATAAAAGTCACTTCCCTCAAATCATTTCGATCTAGTCACATTAAACGATCACATTGCTGCAGTGCATCATAATATGAATAACAATGCAACAGCATTCTTTTATTACGAGGAAACTTTGACAATTTGGCAAGCATCTGTTCCTCCTACTCATTCCGACCGAGCTACATCATATCACAGCAAGAAAAATTATTGCGAAGTCCTTTCTAGCTATCAGAAAGTTCTTAAAATTCAATTAACATTACTTCTTCCGACTCACCCTCATTTAGCTTTATCCTACGATAACATAGGCAATCATTAGAAAGTACTTGACCGTTACAAAAAAGCCCAAGCAATTCGACAGACATCACTTCCTCAAAGTCATTCTGACTGAGTCACGTCCTTCGTCGATGTTGCCAAGATGCAGGAGAGTATCAATATCTCGTTGTCTCACGAAAATGTTTAAAAGTACAACATTAGCCACCCTAACGCCAGTCTATTAGATCTAAGTAGTCTCAATTCCGTCCGAGACTAAAATGGTTTCACTCAGCTCTCAGCACCAATATGCAAATACTCAGGAACAGCGTCCGAAGAAACATACGAAACAACAAATCATTTGAAGGAAAAAGTTTGTGTTCGTTTTCAAACTATTATGTATCATTGCGCCGAGTTTTTCTTTACTGAATTGTTTTTATAAATATCTACAGAATTGACCCTCAAGTAATCAGCTGACTATCTCTTATGTTATCTTTTCGAACTTGTTTTTCTCATCTATATAACCATGTTTGCATATGAAAGTATCATTTCCCCTCAGTAAGTTACACAGCATGTCTTTCAACATGATTTAAGTTCTACTAGTGCGAATTCATCCAGAGAATTCTGTAAAGTTTTCACCGTCATCCTATTGCGATAAACTATCCACCGTATGTCTTAATGATTTTTATTTGATAAAGTACAAAAAAGAAGTATACAAAAAAAGCCCTAAATATGAAAATATAGAAACAAAAAAAACAACACTGCTTACATGAAAACATTATCATGTAATAACAAAGTTTAAACTTCTGTAACATTCGATAAACTACCTTGTGATTCTCTTCGGTTAACTAAAGCAGATGATGTTCGTAATGATTTCTTTTGAACAGATTTATCTTGTTTGGTTTTGTTAACTGTCGAAGTGGCTTTGGATTTCCCGCCATTTGGATTGACTTCTAGTGGAAATCGATACGGTGATCTACTTGGTAGTCGTTGAATGCCACTGCTAACTGGTTCAATAACCTGAGGAGTGAGAATAGTAGCAGTAGCAACTTTTTCTTCCAATGGTCGTTGAGGTGGTGGACCGTATACATAACAATGCGGATGTTTTTTTTGAGCTCTTCTTAATTGTTGTTGACGCCATGCTTGCATATGTTGGGCATGACTCATTTGTGTACGTAATGTTGACAGATTTGCTACTGAAGAACCAGCTGTGATAGGATAGTCAGCTGTAGAGTGATTCGATTCAGGAACACCCTGAAAAATCGGTGTACCATTGTTTTGAGATGTTACGATATGTGTTGGGTCAAGAGACGCTTGACGTTGATAGGCCGGGCGTTTCAGTCTAAGTTCACTGCCAGATGTCGACGATGGTGGTTGAATGGTGACAGTCGGTAGTTGCGAGCTACGCGCCTTAGGAGCGAAATCAGATTTTGCTGCCTGACTAATGATTGAAGATGCATTGGAGCGAGATGTAGTCGGATGTTGTGCAGTAACATCGTATAGCATTTGTGAACGAACAGCAATGTATCGTTCTGCTGGGCTCTGAGGAAAATTGTCAGCAGCAGCAGCAGGAACGACTGTTGAAGGTACTGAAAGCAGACGATTTATTGCTTGAGGTCGTATTGCAGGCGCTATTTGTATTTCCGGCGTCGGTGTTGTCACCCTAAGAAAGATGGGAAAATGTAACTCATCAATAGAATTGAAACTTTTTCGAGCACATACTGTACTCTTCGTTGTATCATTTCAGGAGCAATAATTGTTGGGACAGATTGTGAAGTGGGTATAATGGCAGCCGCTTGTACCGGCTGCTGCTGTTGTTCATCCATTAGATTGCTTCGTTGTATACGTAAGAGAGCAAGACGGTTTTGTGCTTGTTTCCTTAGATCAAATAGGTGATAATTGTTAAGTATTGTATATGCAAGAAACCAACGAAAACGTGCTTGTTTGCGTTTTCGAATCTTCTCTAATTTACGAGCTTCCTTTGGGTCAACCATATGAGCGAGAGTCGAATAGGCTGTAGATATGTTGTCAACAACGATCTGTTTGCCTGGTAAAGGTTTGCCCAATGGTTTATCTTCTTGATCATCATCATCATCATCATCTCCTTCTTCTTCTTCTTCTTCCTCGTCTTCTTCTTCATCAACATTTTCTTCTTCTCCAGTTTCCTCTTCAGATTCTTCTTCTTGGTCAGTTTCCACAGTCGATTCTTCCGTTTGCTGTTCTTCTTCTTTCAAAGCGTTCTGTGATGATCGTTTACTTGCTTGCTTTATGGAATTATTCGACGAAGATTGAATGGATCCTGTATGAGAATAGGAACGATTGATAACTCCTGATGGAACTGTGTTCTGGATAATTTCAGAATAATGACTACTATCATCATTCGTGTTACTATGACCATGTGTCAACGACGAATTAGTCGAACGTCGTTGAGTTAGTGGAGGTGTACTTTGTTGAGCTTGACGATAGGATACATTTCGTAGAGAATGCAAATCACTTGATTTCGACGCTTGATCATATGGCGGTGGAGAATAAACATTGCTCAATCGAGCAGCACGTTCTTCATCTGTAGGTATAGTGTCATAATGATTTTCTTCTTTGATTCGTGAAACAGCCGTGGAAAGCTTCGGCACTATCTGGCCTACGGTATCATACGATGTCAATAATAACTCTTGTACTGGTGCCGATGTCAGCATACTGCCATCGTCGAGTGCTTCTGGTGACGATTGTTTTGTCGTTTGTCGATCGAATGCAGGTTTTTTCTTTGGCATAATCATTCTAACCGTGTCGTAGGTTTTAACAATACGGCCGCCATCATCGTCTTCATCGTCTTCTTTTACGAGTGCTGGTTTAGAAACTTTTTCCTTCGAGGGCTTCTTCTTGATGGATTCGTGCCGCTTTGGTGCACCATCCTCGTCTTCATCGTTGTCTTGTTTAGTTTTCGCTTTTCGTCGTTCTTTCTCTTTTTTCTTCTTTTCTAATTCCTGTTTTTTCTTTTGAGCAGCGATCTGTTTCTGTTTCGACACACCACCATCATCATCATCGTCATCGATTTCTTGTTTAACTTTCACTCTGCGTTGTTCCTTTTCTTTCTTCTGCTTCTCTAATTCTTCCTTCTTCTTTTGAGCTGCAATTCGTTCACGTTTTGAAATGCCACCATCATCGTCATCATCATCATCTGCACGATTCGGTTGCTTCTTCTTCTTCTTCTCGGCGTCTTTCTTCTTTTTCTTCTCTTCAAGTTCTTTCTTTTGTCTAGCAATCAACTTTGGATTAATACCACCGTCATCATCATCGTATTCTTCTTCCGCTAAGTCTTGTCGTCGAGGTGCACGCGGTGGTGATGATCGTGGAATGGGTAGTAGCACAGGCTGTTGCTGAGGTATTATTTTTGATATAGAAGATATAGATGGTGGTTTTATTCCGCCGTCATCGTCAAAATTATCATCATTGTCCTGTTCGTTCTCTGATGAGAGGTCTGCACGAGGAGGCACTGCAGGGGGAAGATCCGATAGTGATGGTAAAACAGGTCGCTGTTGAGGAATAAGTCGCGCTATCGTAGAAATCTCTGGTGTTGTAGGACCACCATCTTCTCCTTCTTCTTCTTCTTCTTCTTCAGCAATGTTATTATCAATACTTGGCTTCCGTGGTTTCGATTTCTGACTGTCTCTGTCCGAATTCTAATAGTATGCACAAGAATGAATATGTCTTCGTATTTTACATGAATCTTACCGATGATGGACTTGGAGATTTTTTCTGTGTCTTTGTCTCTCTTATCGAAAGACCTTGCTCATCATCATCGTCATTACTGCCGTTGCCGCTGGCAATGGAGTTTCGCTTTTTAATGCTTGATTTCGCTGGCTTTATGCGTTCTTGTGCGTCCACTTTTGTCTTCTGCGGTATCGTTTTACTTCCATTACGAGTTGGCTTTTCCATCGGCTTCTTAACTATCGTCCTTTCCTGAACTACATGGACATCATCGTCCAGTTCACCTGGGGCAATGCAACACTCATCATCATAACACCTTTTCGGTCGACGTTGAATAACATCGTCATACAGTGAATAGCAAAATGCTATAAGAAACAAATCAACATAAGAACTCAATTGTGCACAACTCTTACCCAGCATAATAGGATTGGTATGTGTGACTTCCATATGTAAGTAGGACACATACGCAGCGAAGCCAAGATCTAAACCAAAAGATTAACTATTTCCTCTTTGGCAGAGATGCGGATGGCTCACCAAATTTTTCTAATGGCCGTCCAAGAAAACTGCAGTCAAGTCGGGCCATGTATACAACATTCAGTGCGGTCGCTTTGATCAAACGGATGATACACGACGCAATACCGAGGAAGCAATCTATTTTATCACGAAAGAAAAAATATTCATCATTTCTCTCTTTCTCTTCGATAAACTTCTTTCTTACCAGCAAAGAAATTGAAATAGACGAATATGGCATAAGTTTTCCGATTTTTCAAATTTAACTTTTCATCCATATCTTGTATAAAGAAGAACTTTCCTGCTGACGATGTACTAACCATTTTTAGCAAGTAAACCACCAGAACAGGCACGGTAAAAGTGAGCACTAATTCAATATAACGTAATTGCAAAGAGATAATTCGAAGGAAACTGAGAATTAAAAAGATCAGATGAAAACAAATCACAAATCCCCAAGCCATATAACCAACGAGAAAGCCTGAGTAATGAACCGATTTCGATGCTATGGAATTCGCAGTGAAATTCGCTGCTGATGGCACATCTTCGTAAATACCTTTGTATAGATCCTTGCGATGTTTTTTATAATTTTGCATGCCAATATATAATTGAAATCCATAGATGCAAACAGTGATAACCGCACTAGCGATAATTTCTAATCGTAACGAAAATATTCCTTTGAATTCTAAAGAATTCAAATGATTAAAAAAAACATCTAAAATTGCATCAGCGAAAACGAAGAAATGACTCACCGATATTCAATGTGCTTTCAATGTAATATCGAACGAATGAGATATGTCCTGTAGTTCGAGAGATATACAGAAAAACGAATGTGCAAGCCAAATAGTAGAGAAAAACGATTGCCACGGTATATGTACAAGTTGCCATTGTGGTAAAACGAAAATCATCATCCCATTGATAAATTGAACGAAAAAACTTTTTCACACGTGAGTCATTGTCTTTATTTAACATTTGATTTTCATGTTCGAAATCTTCCAATTGGTCTATATTCGCTTTTGTCGAATAATTCGTGCGAACCGTCGGCAGGTTGCGTCGAAATAATTTTTTAACGTAATATTTCGCAAATTCAGATTCATCATGTTGAACAACAGGTGCCACCCATATACTTTGCTTTTTCTTCATTGGAACATAGATGGAATCGTAAGCAAAACGTACCCATAGCTCGGCACCAATATACGACAACAAGATAAAATGTGGAGTGTTTTTTATTAATCCGTAGATGATAAACCACGTGCCAAGCTCCTAAAACATTCATACAGTTATTAGTCAAAATCAAAAGGTAACGTACCACTCGTAATTTTGCCTCTTCCAAAGCGGAGTAGTATCTTGATAATGGTAAAAAGCCCATACACGAGCCTTCGCGAATAATTGCATAAATAATATCACCTAATATATACAGACAAACAAAAAATCGTACAGCAATATTACGTAATTGTAATGACGCCAGCACCGGATAATATCGCAGTCTAGAAAAGAATTTGTTTATCTATTTGATATCAATGTAAGGAATTTGCTCTTACCCAACAAGAATAACAATTGCTATTCGGATAAGTAATTCGATAAGAACGCCCTGATTCAGTGGATCACCTGTACTAAATAGCAGTTCTTCAAAGATTTTCAGTACTTCAAATGCAAGGATGCCGAAAACTGTGGCGGTAGTAAAACGATTTGTTGTTCGAAATGGTTCGATTGGGGCGATCAAGCCTACATACTTCTTCGTAAGTTATATCCGAGCAAAAACTAAATCTTACCCGGTCGACCATCACAAAGATCTGTACATCGTTTTTCTCGTTTAATCGACCAGGAAAATATTAAAATTAAAGCCGATGCAATGGGGAAGAAGATTAAGTTTCCCAATCGATAATCCGATATGTTTTCACATCGTGTTACTAAACGTAACGTATCATTCACTAGCAGATCTAATCGTGTCTCATCTGTAATATCGTATCTATACGATGAGAAATGCGTGTATGTTGTCACGATAAATAGCAGTGATAAGAAGAATACACTCAATCCACCAACCCAGCACAATCGAACCAGATCACGTTTATTCGGGCTTTTTAGCGGACCAACATTGTGTGGTAGACTAAACAGAAAACGAATGAAAATCAAATGAGAAATGCAGAACACTCAAAGAAAATAGTTGATACACGTAAGAAAACTAAGAGTTATTTCAACTACAGCTGAGTTTTAATTAAGAATAAACAAAAGAAAAACTAGCATGTGAAAGAAAATTGCTAGAAATTGGCATACGTTAAATATCGATAAAAATCCCGTCTATTGGATATGAATATATATACATATATATTTATATTGAAAGACAAATATATGAAAAGAAAAGAAATCACTTACATGAAATCCATAATTTCTTGAGCGAGAGTCTGCCGACGATCTTCGACATGATACTCTGATAATGGAATCTTCGCAATAGTTTGAATATCATTTTCGCTTCTGTACAAACATTATTGAATTTAATATCAAATCAATATTTCATATTTACTTCTGACTTGGCACTAATCGTCGTTTATCTTCTTTCGTTTCCTTTCTCTTCGCTTGTTTTCTTTTCTTCTGAACTTTGAGACAATATTTACAAAAACTACAAATCAACGTAGACTATCTTACAAGCGTACAATCCGAACACTTACTCTCGACTCTGTTTGAAACACCCGAATAGTATCCAACGGACAGGTTTGAATGACAAACCATAAAGTACAAAGATCAAAATAAATCCGATCAAGATCTGTTTGCCTTGTTTCGAAACTAAAAATAATTGAAGGATATTATCTGCATGTGCTCCGGGCAAACAGATAATATTCTATTCATAACACTCCAATGAGGCATTTTGAAATATGTACTGGCAAAGATTACACGACGAATAAAAAGAAATGTAAAGTGGTATGTCATCTACTTAATGCTTTTTCTTTTCTTTACAGATTTTGAACTATTTAGCATGAAAGAATATGTTACGTCATCGACTTGAAGAGGTAAGATATCCTTTTTTTTACATCGTTTCAAGTTAAATATCCGTCAGATTTAATTGCTTCTTTTTCTCTAAATGATGACTTCCTTTTGTCTTATCTTGAGTATAATGTATATGTCAACAAAGGACGACCTTGAGAGAAAAATATCTCCTCTGACAAGCAAATATGACTGATGTATACCTTTGTACAAATGTCACATTTCTTTATCTCGAAAGTTTTTTTTTCCTTCATTCTAATCAACATTTCTCTTGCAAACTAAAATAAAATAAGTCTTACTTCTTTCACAGAGAAGACCACCATATAGAAACGAACAGGAACACTTGAATCCCGATAATGTATTTACGCAACGGCCATGTTTGCCACATACGATATTTGCAAAGCAAAAATCAAGTACTAGATGAATTCAAACAAGTCGCATAGGAGAGAAAAAAAATCGAAATTAATAAATTAAACGTACCATATTCACATACATGATCGTAGTCCGTGTCATCTTCCACATTACTCAATGAACAAACGATTTTATCTGACACTAAATATGTCGTTAGAAGGTAAACTGTTGAATCATTGCTGATAACATTCCAGTCGAGTTGATCACAGATTCCTCGAATATCTTCCAATTGCTCGAATTCATCTCCTTCATCAGCGGAGTCGAGATCGTCGTATTCGTATTCATCTAGTTCTGTTGTGTAATTCGATGGATACGCATCTGTCATGTTCTGCTCTTTGTAATAATCATAATCATCGTAAACGTCCGGATCGATATGGTCATGAATGAACTTTTGTTTGTGTTTTCGAGTCGATTGTTTGACCTTTTTCGAACGCCTTGATATGCGTAAACCAGCTTCGTTTAGTTCATTAATTACTTTTTCTTTTAATTTATAATAACGAACGCGAACTTCACGAAATTTATTCTTCATACGTTGCCAACGACCTTGATCATCCATCAAAATCTCGGCAATTCTCTTTCCTTAAAAGCAAAAGAAGACGACAAGTGCGACAACATATGAATAATTTCCTTGAATTAGTCTCTGCTTGTTTCTTTACCTTTCAATAGCAGAGGATCGATATCGATCATTAATGAAGTAAGATTATTTTTCGTTAATACATGAGCGGCATAGAATAATTCCACTGTATTGCGAATTTGCATTAAGTTTGAATGATTTGAGTGTAACAAATTACATGTCTGATTGGCCTCACTAGGCGTTGAAGTAACATTCGATAAGTAATAACAAGAGCCACCTAAACGTCTCCAGCCTTTGGGACAACGGAATCGATTGACTAAAATCAAACAAGTTCAATCATTTTTCTTTCATTCCGCGTCAATACTATTAATATGTAAATAAGTATAACTATCGATTTCATGCAACCTTGATTGACAAGTGTTTATTAACAAAACATATTCGAACGTCTTCTTCGATACTCTCCGTCAATGCTGATAATTAACTTTTGATAAAATACAAACAAAACACATTTTCGATCGACAAAAAAGGCTTCATTTCATCTAGGCACTCAGACTGCATATGTCGTTCTAAGCAACTCAATGCGATTTATAGCAAGAGATGACCTTCAATTTAACAAAAAAAAAAAGAGAGACTCGTTTATCATTCATCGAACTATACGTACCAGCTTCTTTGATTTTACCGATTATTGATGGAAATTTATCCCATAGTGAAGTAATATCATCGAGTTCGAGATTTTGTAAATAAGCTGGCAATGCACATCTTGTCGGTTCAAAAAGGAAACACGTTAAAACAACAATGATCAATGCTAAAGTAATGTTCTTCATATATATGGAATAAGATAGCGAGTAGATCGGACGGTAAGTGATAAGGACAAAATCTATTTTTATCTTTTAAGAAACCGCAAGACGATGTTTGTACACATACCAAAAAACGAGTACAAAATGACTGGCAATTTATCGTTCTTGACGATTTTTGTATAGTTCTCTCCGATGGCGACAAGGCTTGATAGGATGGGTAACAGCGATGGAGAAAAAAAAGAGGAGAAAGAGAAGAAGAAGAAGCAGAAGAATAGAAAAAGAAAAAAAAAAACATCTCAGTGACGCATATGCAGAAGAACAGAAGAAAGAAAGAAAAAAAGGATTCGGTGGACTGACTAGCAGGATAGAATATGAGCTTTTTGACATGCAACAATTGCCAGCAGTAGCCACAAGTTCACCACCTTTCTGCTTTTTCTTCTATGCGTCGTTCTTTCTCCTTCCTCTTCTTCTCTACTTTACATATCTTCATTAAATCAATACTATCGTACAAATACGCCTGCCTGTTTGCTCGTAGGCCACATCACAGCTTTCCTTGTACTGACCGATAGTTAAGTTCATTTGTGAACGATATCTATTCAATAAGTAAATTGTTAGGATACTCAACAAGAGAAGAAAAAAGGCCAACAGAACATCAAGAAGATTAGCTTCTACCCGTAAGAGAGAACGAGATTACTAATCAATCAACAACGGCTCATTTACAAATAACCATTCAATTGACGAGATAAACTGCGTTTATTCTACGCGAATACTCGCGAATGCGAAATATTCAGATCAAACAGCTCAGTGCCGATTATTGCAGTAAATATACACTGTTCTCGTCGTCTACATATCACTTAACACTATGTATTCATCGAAACAAAGACTCTAATTAGGCTGTAGGCAATGTTATTGGACGTATAACATACAGTAATTGTCATAATGAAATCGAACAATAACATTTGCACATAGGCAATACAAAACATTGCAATTGATGGGTCATCGTCTTGTAAAGCACGTCCTTGTCTCTAAAGAACGTTTAGACGAGTATCGAGTATCTTTAATTTATTTCAATGTACTCCAAAATGAATATCAATACATACATACATACAATCTTGCTCGACAAATATATGCATATCAAATTTTCCTTGTCTTTGCCTATTCGAAAGAATAATCGAATCTTTTCTATTCTATTACTAATCCGTAAAAGGTAAGTTAATTAGTTGTCGGTGTAAATGAATTCCATAGCATATGGAAATGTATGTTTTTGTCGGAAATGAACATTTTCTCTTTCGGTCATGATCTTGTCCATGGCACCATCTATTGATAAATCAGTTTTGTAGAAAGAAAAAACAAATACTGTCAATAGTAATGAGTTTGCAAACAACGAAAAGAATGGCTGCAAATTGTTTCTACATTCATTCGACTACAATGGGTAGCTCAGACAATTGCGATGCTTACCGAGCCATTGAACTCGAAGGTGATTACTATACAGATGTGAACGGTTATCAAGTGCCCCAGAATATTCGTCATCGGTTTCGTTCGACTATCACTTCTGAACTTCTCGCAGATCGAGATAAAGTTGAACGAGATAAAGACGAATTATTGTATGCGAATGTGAAACAAAGACCTCCTGCTTATCAACAACGGCAACCAGAGCAACCGAAAACAACCGATCCTGATTATGCTACGCTAAGCAATGATCTACGCAGTACTGTTTGTCGCGGTATTCCTGTTCAACGCCGTAGTCACACGAAAACAGTTCACAACGAAGATATATTTAAAGAGTATTTTCAAGATGATCATCAACCGAGTGTACATCGTCGAAGAAAAGATTGGCTTGGCCGATGGACAGAAGCGAACATCGTCCGTGATCGTCTATATAAAAGTATTCTTGAATCGAAAAAGAAAATGACAGAATAGACTTTATGTTAAACGGAACAATAGAGACAAAAAAGTTTTTCTTTTTTTTTGATAACGAAAAAAAAACAAAATAGAAGGAACGTGGAAAAGAGAAAAGTAAAGCAGAGTAGGAGTTGAACAAAAACGAGAGAGAAAAAGAAACTGAAGCAAAATAGAAAACAAACTATGCCAATGACGACCAAAGGAAAATACTGTCGAATGAATGAAGGAAAGGAATTTTCATGCTTATTTTTTATTCGCAGTTGATTTAAGCGTTGGAAACTCGTCAGCTGAAGCGAGATTTGGTTCTTTCTTTTTTGTAACTCGTGAATTTACACCACCAACAACTGTAATGGATGAGCCACCACGCAGTTGTGGTGGACGATATGCACCAGTTGACGGTTGTGCCGGCTTTGGTTCTTCAATTTTCTGTTCAACCACTGGCTCTGGTTGCTGTTGTTGTCGTTCTTCTACTTTAGTATCATTGATTCTCCAAACGGGTCGATCTTTCTGTTTTTCACGATTAGCGGCCGCATCGTTATCATTGTTATTCGGATTATCTTCATCATAATCATTGTCATCCTTATCACTTTCATCAGCATCTCTACCACCGTTAATTTTTAAGCGTAATTCTTCTATTTTCGATTTTGATGCTTCGAATTCTTCCCATTCGTCTTGTTGTTGTTGCTGCTGTTGTTGTTGTCCATCTGTCGTCTTCGAAAGCGTAGTACCCTTTTGTTCGTATGAATGTTTATTCGTGTCTGGAAGTTTGGTTTTATGATGTTTAGGAGCATCTTCAGTGTATCCCGTTCCCACTGTAATATCTTCATTGAGTACCTGTTGGTCAAGAGCATCATCATCTAAATCCATAGTTTCTTTGAACAATGTTGTTGCTTCTGTAACGATGACTAAATGAAATAGAGAACACGATAACGACAATGATGGCATTCGAAAGGAAAATTTACCTAATTGTTTGAATAATTCTTCGTTATTGGTTAATAATCCAGCTTGTTTTTTGTGTTTATTTGCTTTACGATCCTTCTTTTTGAAGAAATTGTCAAGATCATTATCGGACGCCATATTTATGGAATATAATTAAGAAAGAAAACAGGAGAGAAAAAGAATTGTAATAGTTGAGTTATGAAATGTTTGGTATCGATTTGAATTGGACGAGAGCGTAATAAACGTTATTGATTTTCAATCATAAACATGGTTAATTGTCCAGTTGGACATCGAAAGATTTGGTGATAATTTGTAATATTGTTTAATAAAGAAGTAGAGGAAATTTGACGGGAGAGAATAGATGAAGAGCGCGTTTTTGTACGACTCTTGACAGACGACAAAAGGGAAGAACGATTGCTCGATAAGCTTTTCTGGATAGAGTCAAGCATAATCTAAAAGAACGAAAAGAAAGAGATAAAGAAAAACAACGATGATGAGAGTTAGAGTCATATGCATCGCAATTATTTCATTTCAATTCGCTGACTTAATTTACTAATACAAAGTATTTAGAGATAAAAATATAGATTATATATAAATATAAAGCCTACATACCTTTCTTCATGTCCTTGAGACAAACGACGACCTGAGCAAACATACACTTACATACATCATCTTTATAAATGTGTTTGGAAAAAGAGAATGATTCGGCGTTTTTACATTCACTTAAAAACACACACACACATACGCATACGAAAAGAGAGAAAAAAGAAAAGATAGAAAGATTAAATATTCGTTTCGTTGTATCACCAGGTGACCACGATGAGAAAAAGAAATGGAGAAAGAAAAAAAAAGAATACGCCGGTTTCAATAAGAAAAAGAACGAATCACGCCAGAGCAAAACACTCATAGCGTATTTTTCTATTGTGACACTTTTTTTTTGTAATCGTATCAAAAACACGCAGTAACTCTTCGTAATAGAAGTACTCGTTTACTCATTATTTATATTCGGTTTGATTAAAGGCGAAAGATTGTGTCTATCAATAAATGTCTTGTCCAATTCGAATAATCGTGCAACACTGTACCCGTAGTGCCCATATCGAAATATAAAGGTTTTATCCATATGCTCTGCCGTCAATGTTACGGAATAATCCAAAAAACCTGAGAAATAAATTCTGACGAAGCAAATTCTCTACGATAAGATGTAAACTTTGTACCTAGATATTGTGATCTCGTATCTGCGATGGAGAATTCACTTCCGTCGGGTAATAACCGCTCGTTTTCATTGTAATAACACATATCAGGATCAACAAGCGCAACAGTGGAAGTTGTAGGTTCTTGAATACTACCTATCAAGTTTTACATAGCGCCTTTGGATTCTGTTTTCAAGTAATTGGTAACAAACCTAGCGAATTATCTCCACGTTCATCGATGTAAATGCGTATTTTACCGGGAAATAAGAGAACTTTCTGAATTGTACAAACATAATCTTCATTGTATTGGCTAACAGTATCTTTCATATCATTTCGCAAGATCGTGCGCATGAGATAAACTAATGTAGTAAAAAATTGTTACCTTTTTTCTCTTCAGTTTCCTTACAAAATCAATATTACTTTTTTTACAATAGTCTAACCACGTCAAATGATCAATTGGCCTTTCATTATTTGGGTCTCGTCTTAAAGCCATTTTATGCCAATATCGTTCGTCATGAGACAGAGTATGAAGACGACGGCATGTTGATGTAAACGAGACAAAATCACGTACATCATTCTTCCAAGTGCCATCAATGACGTGAAAAGCAATCATACTAAGTATTTCATTAGGAAGATCAAGAATACAATGAGTCATCTAAAATTAAACTAGGACAATTATCAATATTTCCAAAAAATAAGGATGGATATTGTATGCTGGTGTTTTATTGTATGAACATCCTACAGAAACGTTTAGATTAATGAAATATTGTATATGTGTGTGTGTTTTTTTTTCTGAATGAAAAGGAAAATAGAACTGTTCATCTTAGTTTGGGACTAAACTAATGTTTGGCATCATGGCCATGGTGAAAATGTTTGGAGAATTCAGCATCGCTTGTTTCATAACCTTTATCATCGTAGTGAATTGCATTGAACCATTTGCTATGAAATGGTGAATGAATTCCATCTTTGAAGGGCCATTTCATGCGCGGTCGTAAATGATCCCAATCTTTGTATTCTGGACGAGTGTGTTCCTGGGGAACAACTAAATTCAGGTAGGTTAATAGAGCAACAGCCGGAATAGCGACAAGTAACGATAACCATTTCCACATCTTTACTTGTGGATTGAAACGATCTGTTAATTTATCGAATTCAACCGGATCGATCGGGCAATAATCAATTGGCAATGGTCGAACTGCTTCAGGAACACCTGGAAAGAAGTATACTTATCAATCACATTTCTTAAGCATAGCGGTTGCTTACCAGGCCAGATTTTTAGATTATGTGCACGTTGTTCATCGGTAAGAACGCTAACAGCTGATGAATTTTTGGCCGGTAGACGAAATGCATCTTGCTGTCGTCGAGCAGCTAGAGTTTGTGTAAGAATTCGATTTAAATTTGCGTGGGTACGTAGTGCTGGTAACATATTCTTTTCAGAACACTTGAATTTCAATAGAGAAGAAGAAGAAAATCAATGATATAAGTAAATAAATAACAGGCGACCAATCAGATGTCTGATAGAACTTTTCGGTAAACAATTGGATTTCACTTCAAGAAAAAGATTTTCTCAAGAAGAAAATCGAATAAAATTGCGTTTGGAATATTTTTCGAAACATTGTCAAACAACGCCCTCTGTGATTGCATCGAAATGAACACATATAAAAAGAAAATATCCTGCATTGATTCGCGCTTTTGACACAATGACATCAGCGGGCTTAACTACGGGTGCAATTGCCGTATGTTCATCAATCCTATTTGTCTGAATAAATCTTGAGATAAGCTATTTTTTAGCAATATAAAAATGGAAATACTCAACAAGCAGCTACCGTTAAAGTTACTGTAAGAGTAGACAAACGGGAAATCGTAAAGATCTTTTTTTCGTTATGTCTTTGCAGAGCATTCGATTATGTGAACCTAGTAAATCATCCGAAGCAAGTAGTAGTAGTAGTAGTATAGATGCGGAACGATACCGTTTGTCGATCAGTGATGGTGAAGAGACATTCGATGGTTTGTTGATGCCGATGTTTTGAGAGCGAATATTTAGTCACGTTTTTTAGCTTGTATATTGACACCTGAATTGAACAAACTGGTTAAAGAAAAACGTTTGCAAGAAAATTCGATTGTTAAACTCGAAAAGGTCGTACATAACTCGACAAGCACTGGAAAGTATGCTGAACGATGATATGAAGTATTTATCAATCGTCATTTGTTATTAGATCGTTTTTAGTCTTAATGGATCTGACCGTTTCACCTCAACCAGTTACAACAACGGACAATAATAAAAAACAAGCATCGACCAATATTTGTCCAATAGAAATGATTACACCTTATCTAAATGGAATGTAAGTTTTGATTTTGTTTAAAATGACTTGGTTAATCAGGGTTTTAGATGGAAGATTCGTGCGCGATGCTTTGCAAAAAGTCCCATACGACCTCATCCCGTTTGTGATTTTGATTTTCATGATGCTAGTGGCGAAATTCGGGTAGTGGCGTTTCGAGATGAATGTACTCGATGGCATCCAGTGATTGAAATCGGAAAGGTGAATAGCAGTGTGAAGAAACAGTACCTTTGTTATATGAATTGTGTTCAAGATTTATGATATTATTGGTACACGAGTGAAGGCTGCTGATAAACGATGGAATAGTCTCCATAATACTTATGAACTGACATTAACGTCAGGTTCAGTTATTCGTCTTGTGGATGATCCTACTATAGAGGAAAGTATCCCCGATATACTTTTCGATTTCGTTCCACTTCGAGATATTTCTAAACATGCAAATGAATCTTTTATTGGTAAATGTCTTGGTTTCTTCGATCTTGTGTTGATATCTTTTTCTGATCAATGAAGATGTTATTGGAATCGTCGAGGCATGTTCCGATGCTATTCCATTCACGAATCGAACTTCAAATAAAGATTCCAAACGTCGGGAACTCACCATAGTGGACGAACATACGACCACCTCGGTAACCCTCTGGGATGATCAAGTAAGTTCAGTTGAATGAAAGAATATCTGCCTATTGGAATGATTTCAGGCAGAAAATTTCGATGAAGAACTAGTGGAAAACCATGCAGTGGTAGCCTTTCGTCGCGTCCGCGTGGCAATCTACAACAACAGTAACTAAATTACAATCACCTCTAGAGAACTCCCCTGTTTATTATGTTCTATCGTAGAATACAGCTTATCTGGCCATAGAAATATGATTATCAAAGTTAATCCCGATGTTCGAGAAGCAAAACATTTGAAAATCTGGTACAATGCTGGTGGAAGAGTTCCGACTACCCAGATCACAACAAGTCGCCCCGTAGCGGAAGGTTCAACAAAATTATTCATTTGCCAATCATATTAACGTGCCGTTATTCGTTTGTTTTCAGCGTCATGGAAAACCATCGGACAAATCGAAAATGAAAAACTTGGTCGCCAAGGTCGACCAGATTATGTGTCCGTCAAAGCCATGTGTATGCATATCGCTAATGATCGAGTGGTCTATATGGTTTGTTATTTTCTACTTGTATATTGAAACTGCAAACAGAAAACATCTTCTCTAGAGTTGTCCGAACGATGATTGCGCTCGGAAAGTGAACAAGTTGTCATCAGGTCTCTTCCATTGTGATAAGTGTCAAAAGGATTTCAAAAGCTGCGAATGGACTTACATGCTTCGCGTAAGATTCCTTTCTTGTTCGGTGATGAAAAACAAAAAGCGATTCAATCTAGGCTGAACTTGCTGATTCGACTGGTACAATTTGGGTTTCGTTTTTCCGGCAAATAGGTGAACAACTCATGGGAAATATAACTGCTGAACAATTCGCACATGCTAAAGAAAATGTAATTGAAATAGTGTTGTATGTAAATTGATCTATTACTATGTTCATCTCTTTCAGAATAATGAGACTCTAATGCAAAATTACTTAACTGCGAGTACATGTCATGAGAGAATCTTCCGTTTGCGTATCAATGAAGAAACCTTCAATGTAATTGAAGTCATACCTTCAATATTCGTTCATTATTCTTCGATTTCTGTTTTAGGATATGACAACAGTGAAAACGTCATGTGTCTCAATCAGTGATGTTGATTATAGTGAATATGGTCAACGTTTACTCCAAATCATTAGCAATCAGTTTTAGTCTTTGTTTTATCGAATTTTTTGTTTCTAAATAATTTACTTTTATTTGTAAATAGCAATAATGTGTAATATATTTATTCCAGATTGTTTTTTTTTGACAAAAAAAATGGCAAGTCAGCAACTCGCCACCGGTGCCCTTTTGGTAAAAGATTGATTCGATTGTCAACTGTGTCTCTGTTGATCGTATATTTTTTCTTCAGAGATATTTACATGGAAATACTGAAGAAAAAGCGATATTACAAGTCGTTGTATGTCTTTATTGACAATTGAAATGAACATAGATGTTACTATGAATATACTGTAGGGCATCAAAACGATTGATAGTAAAACAGACGATCCACCGACTGGTACTAAACGTTATCGTCTAATGTTATCCGATGGAAAAAGCACATTTTCGTGTAAGATCGATATGATTTTGTCTTCTAGAGTGATCTATGTCGATGTTTAGCTTGTATGCTGGGCACACAAATGAATCATTTAATTGACAACCATTCATTGAAAGAGAATTCGATCATTCGCATTCAACGCGTTATGGTGAATACAATTGACAAGCGAACTGGACGGTAAGTTCTTTTTTTCAGCATTGTCAAGCGAGTAAACAGTTTCTTGTAGAGTTATGCTAATGATTTATGAACTGGAGGTCGTCGAAAGTGATTCTAAACGAATTGGAGATCCAGTTGCATTACCACTAAGTGATATTATTAATAGTGGTAGTAGCTCCAATCTTTCAGGTAAAGTTTCGAATTATCAAACGAAAAAAGATGACAATGAAGAAGTATTTTTAGCAACAGCAAGTAATAGATCTGCACCTGCAACAACTGCCGGTATGACGAAAGTTCCTCATTTTTTGTCTCTATGAAATCGAACATTGTTTAGCACCGCCGTCAACGACGAACGTTACTCATCAAGGTTCCACAACGTTAGATGATCGTAATACTCCGAAGAAAACAACTAGTGACAGTACTTGTGCAACATCGAAAGGAAACAATGCGATCGATAAAGAACGTATTACCAATATTGATAAACTCAATCCTTACATGAACAAGTTGGTTCTTCTCGAAAGATATTTACTGTTTCAATCAGATTGAAATCTTAGATGGACTATCAAAGCCCGTGTAAGCAGCAAAACTCAGATTCGAACTTATGAGAACCCACGTGGTCCTGGAAAATTATTCAGTTGTGATTTCGTCGATCAATCAGGTGAAATTCGTGCAACAGCGTTTAATGTAGAATGCGATAAAATCTACCCGTTACTAGAAGTTGGCAAGGTAGAGAATTTCCTCTGAAATCGATTTCAATCAAAACTTGTCTTCTCTATACAGGTTTACTATATAGCACGAGCATCGCTCAAACCAGTGAATCGTCAATACAATAAATTGAATAACGATTTTGAAATGACATTCAATTATGATACATGTATCGAAGCATGTGATGCAGGAGAGGGTGATAATATTCCTCAGATACAATTTAATTTCATTCCAATTAGTGAAGTAGCAAACCGAGCTGCAAATAGCGTCTGTGGTCGGTCCTGATAACTCCATCAGTGGAATAGAAAAATTTACATTTATGTTTATTTAGATGTTATTGGCGTCGTTAAAAGTACGTCAGATATTCAAACAATTATGGGGAAAACGTCACAGAAAGAATTCCATAAACGTGATATATTATTAGTTGATGAAAATGCTTCCATCACAGCTACTTTATGGGCGAAACAAGTACAGCCATTAACAGACATTTGATAAAGTGATAGAGTTGTATTATTTAGGCTGAAGAATTCGATGGTTCGTCACATCCCGTCATTGCCTTCAAAGGTATCAAAGTTGGTGATTACAACGGCCGAACATTATCCAGTGTAAATAGTACGTTAATTTGCCAAGATCCACCGGAAACGTCACGTACTATGGAACTTCGAGTCTGGTTTGATCGAGAAGGAAAAACAATGGATTTACCTGATCTATCCAAAGGATCAGATGTAGCGAATCGACAAGCACCCTTCAAGACTTTAGCACAGATTATTGCTGAAGGTCTTGGCCGAGGTGATAAACCTGACTATATCAATGTGAAAGCACTGCTTACAATAATTAAGAAAGATTCCGCCGTCTATATGGTAATTAGCAGAAAGGAAACTAAAAAAAGATATGACAGGACGGTTTTATTTAAAATGTAGATGTGTCCTGAGAAAGGATGTGGAAAGAAGGTCGTGGACGAGAATAATGGAATGTATCGATGTGAAAAGTGTAATAAAAATTATACGAATTTCGAATGGGCTTATATGCTCTCGGTAGGAACGATGCGAAGTGAGAGCGAAATTCGAGGAAACGATAAGGATTTTTTTCTAGGCGGAAATCTCTGACGCAACTGGATCGCAATGGATAAATATCTTTTGTCACGAAGCTGAAGCATTGCTTGGTATTTCTGCTAAAAAATTTGGCAGCTATCGAATGAATGTATGTCGTTGAGGAGAACTTCATAGAACGAAGAAAAGCTTGTTCTTTTTTTTTTTCTAGCAAAATGAAAGTATTATTGATGATGTAGTGAACAAAGCAATGAAGCATGAACGAGTTTTCAAACTTCGCGCAAAAGTTGATCAATTCAATGTAGTAATAGACACTTGCTTTTCATTCAAATTCACATTGAACCTTTCGTTTTAGGAGGAGCGAAAAGTTCGTTTTACATGTATTCATGTCAGTGATGTTGATTGGGCGCCCAACGCACGTCGATTAATCGATGAAATCAAACAAATGGAACCGATGTTACTTTAGTCGGATATATTTTTCTTCCTTGTACAGATAGAGAATTTTTTCGAACTAATAAAAAGATGACAAATGTGCAAAACATCCATTTGCTGAAAGAAGAAAAGAGTTTCACAGAAGAAAACATCAATCATATACGCACTCGAGCGTTATTGAGGGAGGTGACAATTATGTCCATTGTATTCAATATATACAAAATTTGCTTTCTTCCGGCACAAAAAAATGCATTTAATTTATTAAATTCTTATTAATTATATATTAAGATGAAGTAACGACGTCAGTTTTTTTCCTCACATTCTTTCGTGTTTATGCTTAGCGACGGAAAATGTGTGCTATGCCACCGTCGACTGTATTCGTTATTAGCGTATTCATCAGTAAAGTAGATCTTACGTGTAGGCTATTTTGTTTCCTGGAATGACTAATGTCTATAGAAATAGTATAAAGTGTCTTTGTGCATTTAATTTCTTGTTAATCAAAAAGAGACCATTAAATGGCACACACATCGCTTACGGATAGCTGAATCTAATATCAGAAATCAACTCCCACATGTTACACCAGCGATGGTGATGATGAACACATGTATTTGACATATCATAATTACATCTGTTCAATGACACTTCTTCTTCGATTTTCATTACTATATCTTCATTTTTTCTCTAGACCAGCACATCACACTCATGGCACGGCGGTTATATTTCGATTTAATTCTCTTTATATGTATATTCGCTACTATAAAGACGATGGAATTGCCCGATCAACACAATCTCTCTGACAATGACATTGAAGCAGCAAGAGATCTGTATTATCCATCTGAACAACATGATACAATGGCTTATAATCATGTGAAATACGCGGCGCAAGATCCCTTACCTTCTCCTGATTATTTACGTGCTCGATGGATCGAACTATATCACAAAATGAAACAAAATCAGCAAACTTAAGTTTATTCTGGCAGCAAAAATTAACAGTTTTCTTTTTCAACAATGTCTTGTAATCGATGAAAGTTCAAATCAAATAAAAGAAAATGCAATTTTATTATCTTCTTAAGCCCATTGTATTCGTTCGCTCTGTTGCCGAGGCATTCACATAGTTTTGACCAAGTTCAGAGATTTTACTTGCGAATGATTTCCATATATTGAAAAGCTGAAATGAAATCTTAACGAGCGAGGTTTTCTTTTCGATAAACTTACGTCTGAGCAGCCTTTACATTGACTATTACCGAGACTACTTAGAATATAAACAAACGCTTCCAGATTCGCATAGACTAGTTGTGTTTCCATTTGTATGCATTTTAATGCATGTCGATTTCGTTTCTGAATCATGTCAAGGCTGAGTTCATTCTAAAGATAACCTCATCGGTTTTTATTCGCACCTGATATCAAATTATTTCACTTTCGAGGATCCATCGGTTGTCGATACAGAACGTCTTTGTTTACCAGTGGCTTTTTGAATTGCTTTTTGTTCACTCGTCAATGCTTCTTCAAATCGTTTGCAGAGCTCCTAAGAACACAAGTGAATTATATAATGAAAATCTTGAGTTTACCCTCCATTTACCTTGTATCCGTAAAGTATATCGATTAACAAATCAAGATGGTCGTTAATTACGTCATCATCGCGTCTGTATTGTTCTTGTAGTCGTTCAGAAATCGCACTCATTTCTACAGGCAACTGAGCAAGACCATGTTGAATAAATGGCCAGTAGTCATTTGCACCCGTAGCCCATCGATCTACGCTAGTAGAATCAGAACTTAATGTTCTAAAGGAAACGAACGATAAGTTTTTCCTTGTGAGAAAGTTGAGTGTGCAATACTGACTGCAAAGTTTTCTCCATATTGGAAAATTCATTGGCGTTTTTCATTTGTTTCTCATTGATGCTCTTCAAACATTCACGAACTTCAGTTAATTGTTGTAGTATGAATGACATATGCGTGTGACTTATACGAAACATTTGAATACCATTCGTATCTTCCCCACATTTCTAAATGACGACATACAAAATTTCGTGAAAGTAGGACACAAATACGTACGTCAGTGTTGTCGTTTGTATTGTATAACGATCGTGGCTCCGAACTGAATTCATCTTGAACATTTTTATATGTTGCTTTCATATTATCACCACATGACTATGAAATTTGAATGAATGAGAAACTTCGGTTGTCATTCAAATATAAAGAAAACAAACTGTTCCTTGAAAGGTTAGAAAGAACTTGATGATATCTGTCTCACAGACCGTTGGATGACGACAGAGAATCTGTAGATATCGCTTTAAAGATCGACGGCGTTCTTCGATAAATTCTTTGTCCACTACAAAACAACAACAACAAATGTCACGTTAATCGAAGAAACACGATCAATTAGGGAGACCATTCACGGTTTTCTTTGGCGGAAGTACTGGTATGATTCGATGTGGATACTTTAAACTTAACAATTCGTGCAGTGCAACGAAGTCATTATAACGACGCAAAACTTTGTTATTTTGACGCTATCATGTTTGACAAGGAGAAAAAACACAATTGATAAACACGAAGATGACGACAAAAGTCCAGTGAGACTTACCATGCTGTTAATTTCATATTCCACGTGTCGTATGATCACACCTAATGGATATAAGATCGGAACTTCGAAGACTATGAACTTGCCTTACCTTTCTTTTCAGGCACTACATTCACTTGAACCGTGTCGAGTGCGCAGAGATCATTGTATCGAAAACAAAGTGTCGTGTTTCGTTGATCGTTTCGAATCAAACGTATCAAGCGATCTTCTAAACTATTGATACTGTCCAGTGTTGGAGTTGGAAGTTCTAATAGAAGAAATCGACTCATGAGTTCAAGTAAAGTCAAGGTCTCAGTTCTACCTTTATTAACATAATTATTTAGTAGCTTTTCGTCGACAGTTTTGCCTTGTTGAGCAAGTGCCATTAGCGCCAAACATTTATAGAAATCGTTACGAGAATTGATAGAGTTCGTCTTGACTACTGTATACCAAATCTGGCAAGGCCAGTTCCAAACATGGAATCGCTCGGTTAGAAACTTACTTGATTCAAAACATTTTTGTTTAAAGTATTCGATTCAAACAAAGGTGCAAACACAGGAAATGTGATTTTCTCCAAGCCATGTAAATTGATCATCTCATATAGATCACGATACAATGCAGGAATCATGCCTAAACCAGATCATTGAGAAATCGTCTATTATGATCAAGTCAATTTTCTTAACTCACATCCAACTAAGTCTACCGACATTGTTGAACAAACTTACGCGATGCTAACTCACGCTTATAGTGAAAGAATTTTCAAACGAATAATAACATTATCTACAGTGATAAAGAGTAAAAACTCAACTTTGAAACTGACGAAAGTTTTATTCGACAGATGGCGCTCACGTACATGATGAGTAATTAAATCAAATAATATAAAAAACACTCGTTCATATTCGATAAACTGTTTTCTCATGTGAAATTAGAATTGCAAACGAAAAATAGTATTTAATAGTAAATATCTTCGAACGGAAATGAAGTCCTAGTAGCTACAGAAACGAGCGCACTCGATCAATGGCTGCAAATTCTTCAAAGCTTTGTTCAAAACAATATTGTACGGTTTTCAGGTTTATTCAATTAAGAATCTAACGTATAGTATGTGATGGCAGCGGAAAGTGAACTGGATCGAAATGCTATTTTTGAAAAGTACTCTTCGTGATACTTAATTTCGAAAAAGACATTTTTTCATTGATTTCGTTCACGTCTAGATTTGCTTCCATAAAACGAATGCACGATGAAATTGGTCGACAGCAGACAGAAGATTTTCGAAAACGTTTAGAGAAATCAAAAGAAGATGAAGTGAGTGGTGAACTACATTTTGTTTGCAAAAGAGAAGATATTTGGTTTTCTTTAGAATAATTTTATGTGTAAATTAGTTTCACAACAAGTTTCAAGTCATCCGCAACAAGATAATTCTGGTCGCGCACAAAATTCTGCACGGTAAGTCGTAGAAAATTTCGTTTAAGTTCAAAAAAACACATTTGGACAACGTGAATTTTTCAGGCTTCATTCGGATTGATGAAGCTCTAGAGTGAATTGAAATGAACACATTAGTTTTTCGAATTTCATCTATCGGCTGAGAAAACATATCGTACAATTATTCGTTTTGTCTGTTTTCAGCCGTGATCTATTTCTGACATCGAAAAATGACACGAATCAATCACACATTTCTCAATCACAACAGAATCATCATCAACAACAGCAGTATCAAACCTACAAAGTAAACCTATACAGAAAATAAAGTTTCAAGAATCGATTTGCTAACTCTTAGGCTCCGAGTCGACCTCACCATCACGATCCGTATGAAAATGGTGATCATGATTGGAATATCGACGATGACATTCAACCACTGAATATTACGGATAATGATGGTTTCGATGAACGATTACCAAATCGTTTAGCCAATGATGACGACATCGAAGATGCATATCTGACTGCTTATCATCAGCTATTACAAACTCATCAACAACAGCATCAAATGATGGCTCAACAAGAACAAGAAAATATGTTATCGACCATATTAGAAGCATCTTGTGAAGACGCGACACCCATGACATCGTTGGTTGACGTTCATCAGCAACGATTACAATTGTCACCAACCCGTCGAACACCAGTTGCTCAGGTTCATTACGAAAACGAGGAAGAAGATGTCGAAGAAGAACAAGAGGAAGAAGACGATGACGACAATGACATCAACGAATTAACTGATCGACCGAAAGCACCTTCATTTACTTCGATCGATGATATACCTGTTTCGACGGTATTTTCCAAGAATGAGAGTAAGAGTCGTATCAAAATACTAACCCTCACCCTTCACATTCGAACCTATGTATTCTAGGTTTGAAATACAGTGAATACATTCATCAGAAACTTCAATCGGAGGTAAATAATCACTCACAGTATATTCATTTTTTGCGAACGAAGACGAGATCCTAAAGTGTCATGACTTATTCTTAGTCAAAACGAGACATGACTCGAGATAATTTCAAGCAGAACGATAAATGTAAGAACGAGAAAAATATGCTCTCATCGATAAGAATAATATTTCATCATCGTCGACAAATAGGGTTTTTTCTTCGTTCTCCTTTTGGCAAAAGAACGAGAAAACGGAAAAAACGTTATCGCACGTTTTCTTCATTTTTAAATTTTAATGTCATTCGAACCATCAGTCGCTCCTACAATCGCGATCTATCAGAGCCTATTGATACATTATAACCATTCCTATGTCACTCCAATCAAATTCTAATAACATGACGGATGCAGACGGTAAGTCAACGCATGAGTCATAAATAATCAACGCTAAGTTGGAAAAACTTTTACCCCTTTATAGCGTCGAATTCTTCCAAATTAGCCTACTCATTCTCGATAATTCAAGATATCCTTCAATGTCCATTATGTCTCGATTGTTTCCAAGATCCACGAGTATTGCCATGCCAACATGTTGTTTGTTGCTCATGCATACCATTAATCATCTCAACCAATAAAGTCTGTTCGATCGTTACCTGCCCACTGTGCCGTCTTATATTTCCCTATACAAATGCTAAACAATTTCCTGTTTCGTATACGCACAATCAGTTGCGTGACTTAGTACCAACGAATTATGACATTAAAGGTCGGTGTTCGAAATGTAAAGAAGTTCATCAATTGAGTTTTTGTCCGTGCTGTGATTATCACATATGCGACAGATGTCTCAAGAATGACCGACAGAATGCGCTGATTCATTTGGAAACGATTCTTCAGACATATCGTAATGAACTCGATCGTTTTCAAGAGAAATATTTAATGGAAATCCGTGGTCTAATGAAAAGAGGAGATACCATATTACAAAACCATCAAACTGTGTCATACAACGATATTCTATGGCTATTTTATCGTTTGAAATACATTTATGATCAGATGAACACACTACCCGTAACATACGTTAAACGAACTCATGAAGATATTGATCAAGAAAGCGAATCACCAATTAAACAAATGCGATCAGAACCAGGGGCGCTCACCGTTGTTGATGATGATGATGATGATGATGATAAAGATGAGGAGGAGGACGATGAGATCATATATTTAGATACTATAAAAGCTTCAGTCAGGCCAAACGAACTGATCAACGCGTGATACATTGTATAAATAAAACGACCCTGGCTTTCCTTGTGTACTCATTTTTGTTTGTTTGTTTGATAATTATAAACAAGAGAATGTGTTTAAAAAAGAGAAACGTATTTTTATTTAGAAACAGGAAGAATATAACAGTCAAAATCAAAAACTGAAAGAAAAACGACCGTTTCTACGTAAACGTCAAGGTCTTGCGCACTATCAAGCGCCGCCAAAGCGTCGCCAGTCATGTCCAAAACTTACTGACAACAATGCGAATGCCAGTGTTTCTACCACAGCGAAAAATGAAGTAACGATTTTGCGACGTTACTTTCTGACAGACTCGTTCATAACCACTTTTAGACAACTAAACGACCCACAAGTGCCAACAGTACCAGTGGAAATCCCCGTTCGACAGGAGCAGCAGCAACAGCAACGAATAATTTGTCGAATCCACGAGCTCGTTCTCAATCTTCATCGACGACATCCGGTCGACAAACACCCACGAACACACGTCCTTCATCAAAAGCTAAACCAGCCAAACAAACTAATAGCTCGACTTCTGTCAAACCAACAGCACCAACTCCTACACCGAGTAATCTCTTAGGAAAAGTAGATTTAGACGATGAAGATGACTTACTAATAAAATATCAATCAAAGAAACCTTCTATGGAGACCAACAAAACTGACCATAATGATAAATTTCATTCGAATATTCAAACAATGATTGATACGAAATGGAATACATACAAATCATCATTTCATCCGACTGAAGACGAGCCAAATGTGAACAATGTTGATGATGACGAAGGCGACGATGACGTTGACCTATATTCAACAGCTCGTCAACGTACATCCAGTCGAAGTAGTGGCACACAATCCAAAGTTTCATATGTGCAACCTAAAAAGGTAGAATTTGCGAACGATTAACTTACAAAAAAGACTCATCAATATTTTCGTTTATTTAGGATTTAGACGATTTTGAAAAAATCGAACAGTATGCTGAAGAACATCCGTCTATGATCAGTACTGCTTCTTACGTAGAAAAAGTTGTTTTTAAGGTAGGGCCGGCCTTTGTTCGTGAAATGAAAATACCTAGTTCGTGTATTTAGGATCATCAGCAGACCAAAACAGCTGATCTATTTGTGAATCGTTTAGCTCGTTACCATGACGAAGTAGAAGAAGATGAGAGTCATTTACATCATGAAGAAACAACAGATGTATTAGTAAATCCAAATCGCATTCGACAACGGAAAGTGATACCATTTAAAAACAAAGTCAACGCACGTATCGAACAACTAGCAGCGACTGCTGCCATCACAAGTGATAAAGACGAGAATGAAGATGATGATGACGATCGTGATCATGACGACGACGATGATGACGACGAAGACCGTAAATGGGATAATATAGGTGTTGCTAAAATTATACCCGTCACTGGTGATGAATACAACAGTGACAGCGGTATTAGCTCGTTCAAAACCGACTTTCCCAAACAGCAACAACAGCATTTGTATCAACAGCAAAAGAAGGATTCTGCTCGTTCGTCTGATTTCGGAGATGATCAATCATGGGCTGATCGTGTATCTGCACCACCCCCGCCCCAACTAAACTCTTTAATGCTCAATACATTTCCGGGTTTGCGACATAACGTGCCAAAAGCTACGCCTGCACCAGCGCCACCTCCACCACCGTTATCACAGAATATTACTGAACATAATCAAGATTACAGTCGTTTAGTACGTGAAAAGGCTAAGGAATTGGAAAAACAAATAGAACTTTTCGAAAAAGAAAACGCAAAATTACAATCACTTTGCAATGAACGGAATACAGCTATAAAAAAGCTCAAGCAAGATCGTGACGATTTCGAAAAGAGTAAACAGAAGGATATAGATGAGTTCAATCGCATGAAAGAAGAAGAAATGAAAAAGTTAAGACAGGAAAAGCGTCTATTCGAGCAACATCGACAGCAACTTCGTGACCATCCAGACAAACGTGAACGAGAAGAGATCGAAACATTGAAAAAACAGGTAAGAATATCTAACAGAACGAAACTGAGATGACCTAATCGATTTCAGGTGCTGACATTGCAAGAGGATCTCAAACAACGTGAAACGCGTTGGTCAACGACAATTAATCGTTTGAAAGAACGTATAGAAACGCTTGAATACGAAAATGCTGAATTGAAACAAGAAAAGGACATTATCGAACGAAAACGTTTAGATCTTATGCATCAACTGCAAACGATGCCCAAACAACAGCAACAATTCCAGGATGATACATCATCATTGTCAACAGGAAGAAAATCAATCGCAGAACTTTCTCAACCAAAACAACGACCGAAAAGCGCCATGCCAATAACATCGAAAGTTCAATCATTGCCAAAAACAATGGTAGTCAGAAATTCGGAACCATCGACTAAGCCGAAAGTGACCTCCAATGGTGGTGGTCGACGAACGCCAACGACAACGACTGTCGGTGTGAATGGCATTAGAAACAATGTCGATACATCACGAAAACTTTCGTCACTACCAGCAACGAAACGTCCAACATCGTCTATGAATGAATTTGGTGGAGCAATCGAATCAATACCGATACCAACAGTTATCGAACAACCATTAGTTATTTCAGAAAGAGCTGACTCAGGCAATGGAGAAAGCGATGAAGATATCACTCGATTCGAACGTGCAACTGATGATCGAATGTCACCGTGAGCCGCATTTTTTATATTTCATAATTCGTCGACAAAAGATTTGTTTTTTTTAAGATCTTTATCATCTCTCCTTAATTCTGACTATCCGAAATCTTTCGTCGACGACGATGGCAATGATGACTTGAATCCACCAACTGCACTTGATTATAAATCATTACTCACAATGGCAACACGTACATCATCATCAGCAACAACGCTTCTCAAACGACACCAAGAAACCTTATCACTTCTGGATCAACCAACAATCAAACGGCAACCATTAAGCATAACAAACAACGACTCCCTCAATCCAACACCTCGCGTGAACATTCCGACGACCGCAAAAGGATTTGCATTCAAAGAAAATCTTCCATCATTATCCAGCGATGGTGTTATCGAAGAGATTCGTCACAATGATGGACGTATCGAACGTATTAAATCGGATCAATCGAAGCAGATTCTCTTTCCTAACGGATCCAAGCAAGACATCAGTGCCGATGGGAAACATATACGTGTTCAATTTTATAATGGCGATTATAAAGAAAAATTCTCCGACGGCCGTTGTGTGTATAGATATGTGACTACAAATACAACTGAAACCGAATATCCAGATGGGACACGTGTATGTGAATTTGGCAATGGACAAATTGAAAAACATTTACCTGATGGAAGACAAGAACATATTTTGCCTGATAAAACAAAGAATATTTATTTAACTGATGGAACGATCATTTCGATAAAACCCAATGGAGAAAAGTTTATTCAGCATCCAAATCAAACGAAAGAAGTGCATACGGATACATATAAAAGGAAGTTATTTCCCAATGGTTCAATTTTAACAGTATTTAATACAGGTGAACAAGAAGTTCGATATGCAAATGGAAAGATCAAAATCAAAGATGCACACGGCAATATTATTGCGGAGAAAAAGACTCCAAAATAGATGAAGACAGTTTTTCTTTCTTGTTCTTGCTGTTGTTGTTGTTGCTTCTCAGGTAGTTATTATATACGTGTGCGCTTGTCGAAATCCGTCCAACTTTCTCTTTCTTCGTTTCTACTCTGGGCAAGTTCAATGTATTATTATTCTATCTTAATACTCTTTGTAAGGTTTTTTCTCATTTAATGATCGTATACACAATCTTAGAATAATAAAATTTATCGTGTGAATTCAACGAATCCGCGCTACGATTTTAGGGGTGTGGGAGTCATCTGGGAGAAGAGATTTGAATGGCTATTGTGTAGAAAGCGACTAAGAGTCAGTACATACCACCATTGACATACACAAAACGATGTCTTACGACTACGGTCGACGGTAAGGTGAGTCTGAGCGTGAGAATTGTCTATTCGACAGCAAAGAGTTAGGAAGTCACAAGCAGTGTGAAGTATGGAACTCGAATTCCTTTTGAGAATGTGATTTTTTACAATAGAAAAAGATATTTTTCGTCTCTCGATTGTCATTCAAGTAAATCTTTCAATACAGTTATTTTTGAATGTCAAGCGGAACTAGTAGGTGAACTAAAAAATAAACAATATCATCGACATACATTCGTGTCGTTGTTCTTCATAAGCTCCTTACCTTCTACACACAGTGCCATTGCTGTTCACTTAAAATTGATGTTACCTATTTTCATGTATTCTAAAACTGAAGAATCAGGGCAGAATTCATTGACGTTTCAACGAAAAGTAGTCGAAAGTAGAACGTCTGATTATGATAGACATTCCAATTGTACAAGAACGTGATTACGACTATTTACTCTTCCAACATAGAATAAAAGTATCCAGTATCATATTCCGTACATAATTTGCTATTTGGAAACGTGTTTGTATTGATTAAGTTGAGGAAAATAAGGAATCGGCGAACACCATCGTTTCGTAGCTACCAGTGACACAACCCGATGGCATAGGGACAGAGTGGCTTCAGTATTCTCTCTGGTAATGTTTATTTCTATAAAACGAATCTTGTAATCATCCGAAAGGATCAGTTTATCGAATCATGTATTAATATTCGAAAAACTGTGGAGTAAATGTTGCGATGATAATTGCGATCGAACCTGTTGAAGAACTTCACTCGGTAAACCTTCAAGCTTAGACCGTAACATTTTAAAGTTTGAATATTTTATCAGTAGAAAGCAAGAACTAGAGTGACAGGTGTGACAAAAATACATATGTATACAAATCTGAAAAAGTCTATGATCAACAAATTGCTTAATGGCAGGAGAATAATAAGAGAAAGACGATGTTTGCGCTTGGCAATATTTACGAATATTGTGTATTGCTGGACGAGTTTTACCTTACAAGCATTTATCTGTACGCCTTTTAAATTATTTATCAAACTAGCAGTCGAGATGCGTACAATCCATATCTAGCATGGTAGACAGTTATATGCGACATTTTATTTAAGTCGCACAACAAAAATATTCTTATCGTGATTCGGCAAAGTTCTCACGGAACTGAATTTATTTTTCAGCAATAAATCATTGGTATTAAACCTGTGCGCCGACATCATTAAAAGAAAGCAATCTGGCAACATCTATAGTTTCAAGCCCTATAATTTCTTTTCTCAGTCAATCGCCCACAAACCACGAAACTGCTTCTTTCACATCTTCTATCAATAATACTGATAGGCAGAAAAAAAAATGCATTACCAACTTCTTTTTCTTCTTCCTTCATTACAACAACTTTTTTTTAAAGAGCATTGCGGTATTATTCACAAAACTAAGTCGAGTCTTGCAAAGTTTATAAACAAAAATAGGCATAATATAATCGTGATCGGCAGAGAGAGAAAGAAAGAAAGAACGAGCTCTTTAATAGACGTGAAAACATGTAATAAAAAAGAGAACGACATCACAACAGCATCAACATTTCGCCCTTAATACAGGTAAGACATTCAAATGCATATACAAACGAAAGGAATGTTCAAACTTTACAGAATCACTTCTTCTCTTCGATGATACATGAGGAGTAATTAATACGTTCTAATTTACATATTCTTATCTGATCACTTGTCGATGGAGAGACCGAGACAATCATTTCTGATTGATATCTGACAGGTGTATGATTTCGAACAAATCTCATCGACGGAGAATAGCTATTCATTTCGCCTAGTAGAAAGAAATATGTACACAATCATGTCTATCGACGATGATCTCGATGAATTGTCATCAAAACTCGGCAAGCTTTTTTCGGCGCATCCGTACTGCAATGAAAAGAACTTCATCAAGTAATTAAGACAATTTTTCACTGAGAGTAAAACTCGAGTCGAACAAAAGAGAACAGCATATTTGTTTTTTTTGTCTGTCTGTCTGTCTGTCTTTTGAATAATCCAATTGTTTTGTTCATCGCATTCTTTCCTTTGTAAATGAATTCATCAAACACACGTTCGAACACGAATGAGAATTGATAATAAAAGTGAGTTCACACTTCAACTAATCGAAGGCTATGTGTTTTAAATCATATCCAATTTCGAGATTTAAATGATGGATCATAAATGTAATTCTATATCGAGGACTTAGATATTTATGTCTAGTATAATATAAACGAACATAGACCAACATGTTTCACATGAGAATAGTAGAAGATACCGCCGTGTCATTTGACATAATCATGTTTTATACAATTGTAAATTTGTTTTCGTACGCGGATGTAGAGTGAGTTTCATTATGTGTGAACGTTTGCAGAATGCATTCTTGATGATTTAGAGAACGGTTGGACGATTTAACAGAATTTGGTGGTCGTCATCCATCATCGGCTGATTTATTTCGTACAATAACACCTTCTTCTCGAGATAGTGGAATTCCTATTCGATCAACATCAACATCATCGTGTGCGTCACCTGTCATCGAAACAAGAGAACGTTCACCGGAACGTATCTTTGGATATTTTCTTCGACCTTCAACTAAATCAACTCGACCGATGTCTTGTACCTACGATTCGACCATATATCGTCATCGTCAACCGTCTCCTCGGCGTAATGTTCATTGGAATGAGCAATCGCTGAATTCTTCCAAAGACGACCTGGATCAAATGCATTCTCACGTGGAAAAGACCGGTCGACATGTTATATTAAATGCCAGCTTACCATTCTACTCCCGATTGAACATTCGTGTTCGCACGCGTCGCGAGGACAACAACGAAAATGACCATGTGACAGCAACTGCTAAAATCGAACGAATAGATCCACATCATGATCAAGAACATCTGAATTCATTGCGTGACGCTCGTTTTAATCACTATTCAACATTGTCCTTGAATACAAATCAGCACATGGATTCATCGATTCAATGCAATCGTTTACCGCCACATCGTCAAATTTCCTTACCTATCGCCTTACCCATTAATCAACAACTTCTTTTATATATTCGTAATGGAGAGGTCTATGCACGATGTTAAACGTACTCTCAATTCTGTACTTACGCTAACATTAATGAATCTTGTCATTCATCTTTTTCCTACTGTGTGTTTTTTGTTCTCTCATCAATTACGCATCTGTTTTTGTTCTCATATAATCACAGTAATTTTCAGTAAAACAGCCATTTCTTATCGTAGACAATATGTTTCGTCACATTAGCCTAATTCTCTTTGTTTTAATTCTCAATTATGCTCAAGGGCAGCGAAAAGATACGGACTATTACACGTTTGCTCTGCTTTCGGATATTCATATAGGAGATACGGGTGCAAATGCACTAGGTCGTGCTCGTTCAGCAGTCAAAAAGATCAATGAACTAGCTGCGAACGTCTCGACAAATTTACAAGCTGTGTTTATTACTGGCGATTTGACCAACTCGGCTATGCCTTCTCAGTATGAGACAGTTCGTGATGTTTTAAACAATCTAACTGTCCCCTATTATCCAATCATTGGCAATCACGATCAATGGTTATATAATTCCACATGGGAAGACACAGCACCTGTAGGTGATCAACTGTTTGCTCAAACATTTGAACATATTCTCAATCAATCGAATATCGTCAATTATCCAAATGGAACTGTTTGGAATCCAACGCATTCCTGTCCATCATGGTTCCAAAACTATCGTCTACAAATACATAATAATGTAAGTTTAAAATTCCATCTTTCGTTATATGCAATTCGATTTGGATGAACACGCTAGATTTTCATTGCTCTCGATTGGAATAGTCGTCATCACGCTGTTGCTTCGCTTGGCTACAAAGGTTCGATGCCAGGTGCTGATTTGTATGAGTTTCAAGGTGGAACATACTCGTGGTTGGAAGCGCAATTAGGGCAACTAGAAAAACAAAGGTCAACCATAGTGCTTCTACAACATCAACCTTTTCGTGCGCCGTTCTACATTCCAGGCGAAATCTATGCATTTGGCGAAGGAAAACGATTACGCGTCGACCATTTACTACGTCGACATTCATCATTGAAATATTTCGGTGTTTTCGCCGGACACTTTCATATGTGGTCAGACGGAACAGCCTTCGATGACATGCCCAAATTTCGTCAATTCGAAACAGACGCCTGTAAAGTTGCCCAAGCAATTGCTCTAGTGACAGCGAATATTCAAACAGGAGAGATTATGAGCATAGAGAAATTGTACGGAGATGAGCCAACAGACGAAGTTTAAGAAATAAAACGAGCAGAAATTTTTATTTTGTTTACACGAAAACCAAAAGAAAGAAAATCACAATCGTTCGTTTATGTGCAAATGAGACCAACATGAGTATGTCGATTGCACGATGACGTTTGACTAAACAGCGGAGGAAAACGACATTCAGCTAAATTAACTGCTGATTCAGGACAGTTGATCTGATTCATGATATATTCACAAGGTATGACACTCTTGTACGAGTCCGTATTCATGATACATTCTTGTCCTGAGCCACCGGGTGGTTCTTGCCAATCGATGTTTGAGACAAGAACAGCATTGTTAAAATTTTGTGAACGGCAGGCGGCATTTGCGGCATTCTGATCGAAACCAACTTGACATACCATACCTTCGACACTGAATGGAATTGCTCGTGATGGGCCTTGGGCGACGAGATAGACTCGAATGCGAAGTGGTGATGTGCGTAAAAGCGTAATATTTTGAATGATGCGCGGATATGCCATGAGCCCATACAGATTTTCGCAGACAGTTAAGCCTACATCTCGTGTTTGACCGTTGAATTGGTACAGACTATTTGCTGTCGCCGATACACAGACGATGAGAACGATGAAGAAAATATTATGCATTTCGTATCGAAAGAAGGAAGATGTCGAAAGTGGGATGCTTTATCGTTACTTGATCTTCCCTTTTATACAACTCATCCGCTGTGAGTTTAAAAATACTTTCAAACATAGATCTCCTACGTATGACATATCCAACAGCAACTCCGTCCACTCAAGACCATAGATGTCATGTCTTGAAGGAGACCTGACATTGCTCGACCCACCTCCCATTGATATAAAATAAACGAGTCATTGTCGGAGTCTTATCAACGTTGGTTTTTACATAAGAGTAATTTATTTGTGCTTTCTTTTCTTCTAACAAAAAAAAACTAACATCTTTCACCAAGCGAAAACATTATTGAATGAGGAATTCATCACTGTAATTTCGTATCTTTTAGTCTTTCGTTATCGGAGTTTTCTTGAGATTCCATATCATTCGAATTCATCGACGTCGATACTAAACGATACATTGAATTTCGTTGCCACTTTCTACTTACGTACAGAATCATCAGAAACAAACACATCAGCAATGCTAAACCAATTAACAGGTAGAATTCGATTAAATATTCAATTTTATCAAAGAATAATCTCGGGAAGGTCATTTCACTGACGATGATTGTGAATAAAATCAATCGAGAGAAGATTTCACTCAAACATAAATCGCGTTCGATACACGTTAAAACCAAACTGGATAACGACATCAATAGGAATCCAATTGAAAAGAAGAGAAAGTTGAGTCGCCGATAATATAAGTTCGTTAAACAGATCACAAATAAAATAATCAAGCGTAAAAGTATGTGCACTTTCATTGGAAGCATATTCGACGATTTCTTTTTGTATCTATCTAATAGCAACCAGATATAATTAATGAATGAATCAAGAAAACGACCGGAGAGATAGCAGAGTTGTAAGATTAAACTGTGACTTTCGGACAGATTCGATTCAATGCCGAATAAATACGTTAAATAAATACATAGAGTTTCGATACCTGATAGAAAAAAATAGAATAAACATAGGAGAATAATAAAGATCAATGACGACAAGTTCGATAACAAGGATGTGTGATTATTAGAATTGTAGATTATCGAATAAGGTTTCAGACATAATAATCCTAATGGATTGAAGTTCGTCCCTGATAACGAATTCATGCTCTCACCACGTATGGCTAAAATCGAATAGAAGATTCCCAGCATGAAGAATAAGCCTGTTAGAAGCAAATGAATATAATGAATAGATGTAATGGATTGAAAGAATAAGCGAATTTTTAAATAGAAGAAGTTTTTCGAAAGATCATCCGTGTCCGAATCAGCGGTCGGAGGTTTATGTCGATAGATGACTTGTACACGAGCGTTTGTTTGAGGAAGAACGGTAGTCACGTTACAGAATTTACAATTTTCTGATTTTGTTATGCTTTCATTGATCGTTTTGTTTGTGAGTTCTATGGAACAATTCAATTTTGTCTCGTTGGCACATTTGGAATCGATTGGACACCATGGATTGTTAATTTTATCAAGATAACAAAGATTTGAACGAGACATTCGACATGATGAAAACACTTTTTGACATGGATTGGATTGGTTTTTGTCATTCTCTCGACAGACTAATGTGTTATTTTGATGGTGGCAACAATACGCTTTTATACATGAAGATATTTGTTGTGCATCAGGTGGTTTCGTGTAAGACGATCTGGACAGAATGTCTGAGGCTACGACCACTGGTTTGGTAACAATCTTAGGAATTGTTGAAGATGCATTGAACGAGAACGTTGTGTCATTGATCATTGCACGACGGTGACGCAAAGGATCTTCAATGTAAGGAAAAAAGACTAAGCGATTATCTCCAAAGAATACCTACGAGTGATATTTGTCGTCATTGAACTATCAGGATTATTGTGCAGCGTCGATGGAAGTAATATTAATGTTGAAAGAATGGCACCGATGACTAATAATAGATGTAGCCAACGAATAGTTGAGGTAGACGAACGAGTCCATAGCCGATTGTAAAGAATATCGATACCTGAAAATAAAAAAGAGGAGACTTTCGAATGATTCACTCGACTTTGTTTACCGTGATAAGATAAGCCAAGGCCAACTCCAAGTAATAATGCAGTCAGATAAAATGCAGTTAAATCGGTTATAAATGCCAGTGAACATACAGCGAAGCTGATCGATAAACACGATAAGCCAAGTAAACAACAAACATTGAACCTGTTCGATAGGAAGTGACACTCTCAGTGCTCATAAACAAAGAAAAAGATGTTTTCTTTTACCAGATATAAAGGTATGAACTAAAATAGATAGCAAAGAGAAAACCAACCGCTTTGATAGTGATCAAACGTATGATTGAGTGTGATTCAGTTGAAAGGTTGTCAGCAAGAAAGGGAAATATCGGTCCCAAGAGACCAGTTATCATACCCTATTGAAAAAAATCCTTCGTCCATGATAGAAACAGATGAAAATCTCGTTCACATACAATAGATATGAAAGTGGCTGCCAAAAGAAGGATTTTTTCCCGAGATAAGTCACTAAAATCATGATAAGATTCGATGTTCAGATGATTGAGATCAAGTGAAATAAGGCGAGAGACTTCATTTGTCTTCGACATTAAATTTCGTTGACCAAGCGCGATTGTTTCTTCCTTAGAATCACCATCCAACTATATGGATAGAGATTCAATACAAGATACACGTATACGACATATTCTCTTACCATTTTATCCCCGGAAATAATCGATTCTGTTCGAAATATTCAGAAAGGCGACAGACGTTGATGCTGATGAGTCACGGGAAGACTCTTTCTTGAGTAAATGAATAAATGGAAGACACTTGTGAGGATTGGTTATGTAGTCCCATTCTGTAGTAGAGAGCGCTATATACATGAAAAAGAAGAAATCGATCACTTTATGTCTTATCTTCACCATGTGAAATCTTTCCTTTTACTCGCTGGCTTCAGCACCCTCATTAATGACAAATTGGTTTCATATAATTTTGAAACATCTTATTAGCATTTCAAGAGATATTCGTCACGTTATATTGCTTTTTTTCTAACTTGTCATCATTAATGAAGGATTCTATTAAACTTCACTCGGAGTAGATAATTGTTTTTTTCACACACACGCACACCAATGTATTTATTTAGTTTATATGTAGCAAGGAAATAACAGGTACAACAGCTATTAAATGAACGTGTCAACTGCGAGAGTTTGTCTAAGAATTATATGGCGTCACGACTCTTGTCGCATACGATCCACCGAGCCAAAACGCTGTAAAAAATGACGCTACGTAAGTGAAGAAATGTGCTGTGACCATTAATTTAAATGAATAGCCAACCGCTGGATCAACAAATGATGTATATGCTGATAACGTAAAGATAGTCGCCAGAAAAAGAACGCCAAAAGCGACTGAACGAAGTAATTTTGGTAAAACATTAAGTACAAAGAGGATCAGGACAACAATTGCAATAATCAGTAGAATGAAAGCAATTATTGAGAGACCAGCGGGAGTTGACGGACAGCCCCTACAGAATAAACCAATTGATCCTATCGCGGGCCATCCTGACGTACTCAAAGAGATCACACAAAATAGAGCAGCTATAGTCGTAATTGCAGCTGTAATAAGAAGTAATATTTTTTCGGTAATTTGCATGATTCTAGCGCGTCGTTCGTACTTCTATTCAGCCATTGATAGTAATAACAGTGAGAGTCCTTAGTTTTAGATTTGCGGAAGGAAGAGAAAGAGAAATGATCTATATGGAATAGTTTTTTCTTCTTCTTCTTCTTGTATGACTAGTCGACGTGGAAACGGTTTAGGTAGAGTTTATTGAAGACGACAAGAAAAGAAAGGAACATATTACCTAACTCTGAAAAGAAACGTCTAGAACTAATGTCATCATTCAGAGGTCACATCATAGTTCAAGTTGAGAGATGCTTCATCTATCAAAATGTTATTCGAACGGAAAAATTTTTTGAATGAATTACTTCCAATTGTATTTTATTTCCTTTATAAAATTCATTCAAAAATCATCGCTAATACAAGTTCATCAACAAAATGATTTTCATAAGGACGTTTGAAATATTTTTTCAAACAACCTTCGATTTGAAAACCAAGTTTTTTATAAAAATTCAATGCAATTTCATTATCAGCTTCAGCGTACAGTTCAATACGTTTGACATCTTTGTCTTTTCGTATTTCGTTTATCAATTCGTGCATGAATTTGGTTCCGATTCCTTGCCGTTGGTAGTTTGGATTGGTTGCGAGTGTTGATATGTACGCAATATGTGAAATACGTCTTGGCTGTCGACTGACAAAACACGTTGCGAGTACTGCTCCGTCGGTGTTTTCATAGATGTATAATTTGCCGGAGTCGATTAATTCTTGAAATATGGGTAGAAAATCTTCTTTATTCATTATTTCAAAATTAAGATACGGGTTCACTGTTGGATGCATGTAAATTCGATGGAGTGCATCAATATCTTCGATGGTGCCTAAACGTAACATCCTAGTAGTTATGAGAAAACAAAGAAAAGTGAAGACTTGCCACGCGAAATGTCATTTCTCATTCGAGTGTTATCTGACCTATCAAAACTAAACTCATACTTCAGGTGAGGGCCGAAATGTTTTTGTCAAGTAGATACGACTGAGCACGATTGGCACGCTCCCCCATACGAATCCACTCTGTCAGGACTTGAATCATGCTGAAAGATGCCCTATATAATTTATTCAGGGAGAATGACACTTCATATCTAAACATGGTTAAACATAATTGTACATGTGAACAAAACAGCAAGCTGAAAAGAAATAATACAACATTACTCACTCTCATGATACTCCTCTCTTCCATTTCTCCATCTCATTGTGGTGCAAATTCTGTTTCAGCCTTATAAATTCATCGGTATTACCCTATTCTCACTCACAAAACCCTAGTAATCATCAACATAGCAATAGTGCAGATGGAACGTGAACCGATGGTCAAGAACACATTTACCCTCAACGTATTCATAGTGTAGTAGTTAGTTGTTATCTCGTCGGTTATATACTAATCATTTTAAATTAATAAGCTGTCATTGAAGGGATTACTACTTTCATTATCAAGAACCGAGCCATTCAGAAAGAATTATAATAGGTAAATACGTGAAACGCTGGTCGATTAAATTTATAGTAAATCTAAATAGTTGTGCAAAGAGGTCAGTAAAAGGTCGATGGTTGGATTAGAAAAAAAGAATAGTTTCAGTTTTTGAGAATAGTTCTATAGCTCATACGGTGCAAACCAGTGTCAGCCATTTTCGCAGATCGACAGTATCGTCGTGACAATTCTCACAGAAAAGAATTGCTGAATGTTAACAAGTGAACACGAATGTAGAGATTCAAGGAAATAGACATGAAATACTGACAGTTGGCGAGGAATTTGAAAGACTTTCAAACACAATATCGACATTCGTTACATCTCTTTTCAAAAAATATCTCTCTGTAAGTGTATATTTTCAGGTGTATATAATGGATCAGAAACTCACACTGGTGTAAATTTTATCTAGATTCATTAGAATTAATGTTGATGAATGCAACGATATATAATCAAGTTAGTGTTACTATGGAGAAAAATATCATTAGAGTAAGATTAAATAAGAAAGATTTCAAAATAATCATTTCTATCAAAAGATAAGACTCTTATGATAAACATCGATGTCAGATCGACTGTTTTGTTGATGTTCATCAGTAGGATAGGTATTCACATTCTCGATTGAATAAGAAATACGTTGTGTCATCAGATGTACGTCAACCTCATTTTGTAATTTAATATGACATTAACATATTCCATTGACTCTCAACTTCATTGTAGTAAATCTCGGAAGCTGAAATGCGTTGATATAATCCTTCAGAACCTATGAATCTTTTTTCGTAATTTCCTTTGATTCATCCCTATTATAACACGTCCTATCGATGCATGAAGTTTTCCGTTTTTCTTTATTTATCTATACTTTTATTACTTCACTGATGTAACTGGGCATGAATAATCACATAGCTTTGATCAATAACATAAATAACTATCCATATAATCCAATCTTTTCCCTACACGAAAACATAACTTTAAGGCATTCTCTGCTCTAGTTTTGCGCATTGTACGAGAGTGCTTTTCCCCTACTAATACTAGATTAGTGGTAATCTTTCTAATCAGTGAAGACGCTTTCTTTCAACCTATTATCGTGCTCATAGAGAAGATCATTTTATGAGTAGGAAGTAATAAACGAGAAGCATCCATAGTACTTACACCTCAATTCATAGTAGCCCATCGATCCTATCCATCTCGATGTCTGTCATTTCTGCCATCGTATTCGGCTTAATTTGACTCATTAGTTGAAGTAGCATGCAAGGACTTGGCTTTTCCATTGAAATAATCTAAACCAAGTCGTTATTTACAATGAAAACATGATATTATTTTAGACTACATAATTAATAATTAAACTTAACAAGGAACACTAGCACACTAGTCTGTTATTTTCCATTCACATCACGAGCACAACGAATTAATATTAATGTTTGTTTACAAACAAATATTGGCATAATCGACAGAAGAAGAAGTAGAAAACATCAGCGTATATTCCACGAAACATTTTCATGACTTTGATCATCAACCCTGTGCTTATCCGAGACATTTGCCTTTTACTTCTCTATACATTCACCTCGTTCTTGGCATTGATCGGCAATGGTGTTGTCTTTCGTATAAGTTTTCTACGAAAACGATCCAGTCATCTACCATCGAGTACAACCAGTATACTTTTATTAAATCTCGCTTTTGCTGATGGTTTATCGGGATTAGCAATTCCACTACAGTTTATCTTTTGTTCAACGCATTTCCTTTACAAAGTTCCGTTCAGTTCTCATCTATGTGTTTTGAGTAAATCTACACAAATCTTGGCATACAACGCTTCAACTCTAACCATGTGCATCATTGCTTATGATCGCTATCGTTTGATACAAAATCCGCTACGACAGTATTCACGACGAAATACGCGACAACCAATTCTATTCACTTGGTTCATCTCCGCACTATTTGCATCCAGCTGTTTAATATCAATGAAAGTTCATACATATTTTCTTTCGAAACAAAAACTAATCAGCTGTCAGATATTATTTCCTGTTAAAATTCAAGACATTTCAAGTGGTTTAATACGTAAAATACGCGTCTTTTGTCTCGTTGTATTATTCTATATCATTCCGCTTGTAACCATAAGCATCCTTTGTTGTTTAACCATGCGTACGATTGCCCGACGAACAGTCATCGGTGTACAGCAATTTCCTGCATTCAAACAGACACGAACCCGTTCAATACGTTTGTTAATAATCATGGTTCTTGTCTTTGCATTGTCTCATCTACCTGTTCATTTCTTACACATTCGCGACTTTTTTGTGCCATCGCTATCAAAGTATCATACACAAAAAAATCGCTGCAATGCCTCAACAATCTACTTGGTTTGCTATTGGTTAGGTATTAGTAGTTGTTGTCATAATCCAATCATCTACAGTTGGTTTAACAGAAGATTTCGAACAGTTGCTTTGAACTGTTTTCGATCGATTGCGTTCTGTGGAAGGCAATAACGTTAAAATGAAATTAAACTGACACGCGCTAAATCAAATGTCTCAATCGTCGAATTATTGTATGATTGTACGCGATACATCAAGGAGCAAACAAACATTTTCTTTCCCATTCATCCGACGAAATATCTTCCACACATGAATGATCACGAAGAAAAAAAACTGCAATAGACTGTTTTCTTCACGTTGTGCATATCTATTATTTCGATTTTGCAAGTTGCTTGACGACATATTCTCACTCATTCTCAAATGCCGAAACAACCAGTTGATCAACTAACAACACAATGGGTTTTTCAAGACTCATATGATTATAAAGAGAAAATATTACCGAGCAGCGTGATGAGTAAATATGCCAAAGCACTTTTGGATGTTGCCGGTGCTGATGGCATAATTACAGATGTTGAAAGGAAATGGATTGTCGGTTTCGCCGCAGCTCACGGTCAGTAAGATGGCTTTTATATGAATATCTCATAGAAATTTTCTCTCCTAGGTGTCAATCAAGATGAACTTGAGACATTGAAAAATTATAAGCTGAATGCTGAAGATTCAACAGCAAGTTTTAACAATGGAACTAAATCAAAGCTTGCTGAGCACTTTCAAGCGGATCTGATTTACAACGGACTACGTGCAGCAGCTGCTGATGGTGCTTTGAAACAACGTGAAATTGACGGTATATCGGCATTGGCAAAGAAACTCGGTATGGCAGATGAAAAATTTCAAGATATTCTAGCATTATATAAAGAAGAGGAAGACGAACGACAAAAACGAATTGCATTTCTCTTCCCTAAACCGTACGGTGAAACTGTTGCAGCCATTGATCATCACTATGGACGTTAACATCTTCCTCTGCAGTTTTCTTCATAGACTTTGCATCTTTTGATTTAATATACGTAGGATCACAGAATTTAGAAAAGAAACGAAAACAACTTGATTGAATAAAATGAAGATAGTTATTTGATACATTAAAAAATAGACTCGCCACATCTGACCGAGATGTCATTCTAAAATTATCGGAAGTTAATCATCTGTACTCGCTTGAAATTAATACGAAAAATCATCATCCAGTGAGAAATCAATGTATATATAACTTACAAACTTTTCGAACAATGATATTTTGATATTTCAAAGATAGATTGTAATGCATACAAATTACATTACATATTTCGCTTCTCTACGGAATGTGTTATGGATATAATAAAAATTGCGCATAGATAGTGTTCACTGATGTATGTAAATGTTCTTCAGGGAGTATTAAATAACGTCATTCATTCTAATTTTTCATGCGGATGTCTGCTAGATCCGTTCTTAATTCCTAGAGAATAGCCAATACATATGACGTCGTTTAGTTTTAATATTAGCGACAGCAGCTTTATCTCACATTACTTTATTTTAAGAAGCAAATGTCGTGAATAAGATAGAAAAATATGCTTTCTCTCATGTTCATTAGTTAAAAACACCCATAATCGTTCCCGATATGATTGAAATCATCAATGAGCCTATATAATGTTTGGTCGTTGCATGATTACAGTAGTTGGTATTACAACAATGTCGATAACCAAGAAATACAGTTGTATTACAAAACGAAGCTTCAGCTATAGGAATTCGTTCTTTGAATATTGCCGAATGAAACTCGAATAGAACTTACCACAACCTCGAATCGCCAGGCCAAAAACATTCTCTTCTTTCTAAAAATTGAAACAAATGAACAAGTTTTTTCTTGATACAAAATGAAATCGAACTGACAAAACAGTATTGATGTTTCGACTCGGTACAATTCTTTTTATTCGCTTCGGTCGTACATGCTGGTGTATACAAACATTGATGATGATGCTCATAACACGAAATTGCTAAAAATCATGACATAAAAATTACAAATTCCAAACTACTGAAAAGCACAAACCATGAGAAATCGCAACGAACAATGTTAATACCACTAACGAACAAACCAGCTTACTCATATTGCAAGATAATGTTAAATAATCGACGGCTTACTTCACTAAGAGCAATGTGGACATATTTAAAATACAGTGTCTATTTAAAAATGCAAAATAGATTTGTTTTAGAGAAATTCAAATGATGATACTAACGACATTTCGCGGGCGAAGTATCAATCAACGACGATTACTCAGAATTCTGCGATGATAATACAGAGTGCAGTTTGTATGCATAATAATATTTTCGAATTTCAATTAGATTCAAATAAAGCGAAGGTTGTATTTCGTGCGCAAACGAGTTTTGTTCGGTTCGAGAATTTTGATGAAAACAAGTAGTTGCGGAAATTGTTTTTCATTGTGTTCGAAAGCTGATGATGATTTTGTATGATTGAAAATATCTTCTATAAAAAGATCTTTCCAAGCACACTTAATTTCCACCCGATGGATCCGATGTAAAGGCGAAGTCAGATGAGAATCAAAGTACTTTGGTAAAAAACGAGAAAAATAGGAGCGTGGGAAGTGCGTTCATTTTAACATTCGATGTCGAACGTCACCTACGAAACAGGAGACACTGCGTGGGTATGTAAAAACTTTGATTTCACTTTTTCGACTAGTAAATACTTTTTATCTTCGTAGGTGTTAACCTCAACTGGCCTCGTCTACCTGATGACACCGGCTCTCGCTTGTTTCTATGGTGGTCTTGTGGAAAATAAAAACTTTCTCAATCAGCTGTTTCTATCTATTGTTTGCATGGCTATTATTCCTGTACAATGGTGTCTGATCGGTTATTCGTTTACATTTGGACCAGGCACTGCGATATTTGGTTCATTTGAATATGCCGCTCAACGACCAGAAAGTTTTATCTCTCTTTCTAGTGATAGAAACGTACAAACAATTCCACCATCCGCATTTATGGCTTTTCAATGTGCATGCGCGATCATTACACCGGCATTAATTAGTGGTGCCGTTGTCGGTCGAATGAAATTAATTCCGTATATGATCTTTATAGTTCTTTGGACAACTTGTTGTTATGATCCATTAGCACGATGGATTTTCTCTAGGCAAGGCTGGCTGCATCAAATAGGCGTGATTGACTTTGCTGGTGGTCTAATGATTCATGTCTCAAGCGGAGTATCAGGACTGGTAGCTGCCTTGATTTTAAGATCACGCGTGCATTTTGACCCGGATGTTGTCAATGCAGGACAAACAAATCTGCCATTTACCGTGGTGGGAACAGGTTTACTATGGGTTGGATGGATGGGTTTCAATGGTGGATCAGCTCTTGTCGCTAATGGTAAGTTATACAAATATGAAATCTAATCTTCCAGCAAAGTGTATCTAAAATTCGTAGGTATCGCTGCTCTAGCTATTGTCAACACAAATGTGGCAGCAGCATCAAGTATGATCATTTGGATTGTGCTAGATATTATTCATAGAAAATTGAATAGACAAACTTCGGCATTCATTTCCATTCCTGGTCTTTGTTCAGCAACTGTCGTTGGTCTTGTTGTTATTACTCCTGCGGCTGGTTATATTCAACCGGGTTACGCAATTGTTACTGGTTTTATCGGTGGTTTTCTCATTCATTCATTTCTATCAAGCAAAAAACGTTTCTTTCACATCGATGATACTCTCGATGTGTTCAGTTGTCACGGATTAGGCGGCATCATAGGCATCCTTCTCGCTGGATTATTCTCTCAAACTGATGTTAATCAAAAAGTTAACAATGGTGCATTGTATGGCAACATTCGCCAATTAGGATATCAAGTAATCGGACTATTAGTGGCTATTGGCTTCTCTGCAGCGTGCACGACAGCTATTCTTTTGACAATGCATCTGACCATCGGTATTCGAATCAATCGAATTGATCAAGTTCGTGGTTTAGATAATGTTTCACATGGCGTCATAGATATTGAACTGGCAGGTAGATCTCAAAGAAACAAGTTGCCCATTGCGAGACGACGAACACCTGAACGAATGATTTCAACACTTACGACGCTTGAAATGACCCAAACTGCGTGACAAAATAGTTCTCATCGAAACGAAGTATACACTTCGATTGATTTTAGTGTCTCTGTCGTGTAATAGTCGCATGCGAAGACCTTTTCATGCTGTTCAGTGATAATCGATTTGTATCGGGATATTTATAAAAGAACGATTCGCCTTTTCTCTTTTGAAAATATTGGACATTTAACAAAGAAGCATTTTCAATGAGCTTCTCCTAAAAAGCTTTTATGAATATTACTTGAGCCATTGTAGAGCACTTATGATTTTCTAATGAAAGCGACACACGTTAATTCATCAAGTTTGCGATTTCATACACTTCGACTTTTCATTTTCCGAATCTCCTCGATTTATAACTTCTCATCAAATAAATATACGATTCGTTCACTCTCCGCTCCATCGATAAGATTTCTCTTCATATCACAGTTCTGTGATAATATTCAGACTCTTATCGCTCTTCGGCATCCTTCCATCAATTTCATTGCTTTATCGAAATATGTTAATTACACTACGCTTGCTTGATCACCAAGATATGTACATTTTATTCTCTATTTCTTCCGTTTTTTTTCTCTTTCAATTTCCACTTGACTCTATCCCATATTCATATTTGCATCCAACGTGTATATAAAGACCCTGAAAGTTCTGCACCGTTCTCTTTATGATGATGCACTGTTGAATGGCCTCTCTGTCAATAAAAGAAGTACATACAACCAACCGACCTAACACGTCTGCGTGATGATGAAAGAGAAATGCGAGTGTTGTATAAATCGAGACCTTCGTCTATTTGAACGAATGTAGAAATCGTAGTAAAAAATCAGCATAGTACAAAATAAAAAAAGAAGAAACGAACATTATGCTTCACACTAAGAATGATACTATCAACGAAATACTGACGAGAATATTATACGAATATAGTTGAAACGAACGAATAGAAGAAGAATAGTAAAAAGCACTTCTCGATAGACTTATACTAGATCGAATAAAACTATTGTAAGTGCCAACACGTGTGTAAACTCCAGGTGAGTTTGGTTTACCACTACAACAAGAAAGAAAGTGCAATAAAAAACGTGTTTCTGTCGAACATTCTAAACATACCATGATTTACCAAATGATGTTATACCAACAATTTCCCAACGGCCATCGGCATTTTCTAACATTAATGGTCCTCCTATAATATGAAAGAAAAGGTTAATTGAGAGAACGTACGGACGAGTTGAAGAGATCTTACCTGAATCTGCTTGACAAGTATCTGCACCTCCACTTAATTCACCTGCACAAATTTGTCCCTGAGTATAAGTCACATAGATATTACACGGCCATTTCGTCGCGTCGAGGATTGGTAAAATAACTTGTTTCAATGATGTAGATGGTCGACCGCCGAATGTCGTCGAACCCCAACCAATGGCTACACCGGATGATTTCGAAGTAGGATAATTTTTTCCTATCATATCATCCGGTGGCAAGCAAATTGTGCCGATTCTCGGATCATTTTCCGGTAAAGCCGAGGCCAATGTTACAATTGCGATATCATTAGCAAATGTTTCAGGATCATATTGTGGATGAATGTCAATTGTTAATGCAGGAATGGCATTTTTGCTTTCACTCGTATAGTGCATACCCGCAACGATATTCATGTCAGAAACACCTTTGAAATCTTCCATACAATGTGCAGCTGTAAGAACGTGCCGTCTAGTAATAAGTACTCCACCGCACAAGTGTAAGTCATTTAGTGAACGTTTTGCTAATGAAACCATCCATGGATAGGAATGAGGTACAGCATCTTGTCCACCCATGATGCGAGAAAATCGATTCGTTACTGGACTTCGTCCGCATGCCCAGTCGGACATTTGATCGCCCTGATTCATTGGCAAGCTATTCTTATAGAAATTCGATGATGGAACGTCATTGTTTGTCCAATACCACGAATAAGCGTACGGTTGTTGATTAGATGAATAAAACCATTTTTGACCGTTGACCGTCAGTGGTTGCTGCTGTTGCTGTTGCTGTTGTTGTTGTTGTTGTTGTTGATAATAATATTGTGGAATATTAAAAACATTTTGATACTGTCTCGATTGAGATTTACTATTCGTATTGAGAATGATGGAACAAAAAATAAAGGTTTGTAGAAATGATAGATGAATCATCATTAATACAAAACGTTTTCGGTTGTTTCATACATCAACCAACTGTGTTTGTCAGCTGACATATTTTTTTATAGTGACACATTACTTTGAAAGTAAAAAAGAGCCTCCTACGAACGAGACGAAGAGGACAAGAATCTATTTCAACTTATAATTATTTCTCTTACTTCTGTGTTCCGTTCTTTAATATCGTGACAGAAAGAGAAAAAACGCCTTCTTTCTTTTTTTTCTCTTTACGTTTCTTGTTCGTCGTCAACGTTTTTTTTTGTTATAAGCGGAGGACACGATTACGTTATTCTAATAATGAGTGACGTACAATCTTGACCGTATGCAAGTAACGTAAGGAAGGTACAGCTGTCGCGATACTTCATTTCCTTCATTCGTATGCACCTATCTGTACTAGTTGTGTATCAAACTGATTGTATGTAACAATTAAACAAAGCACGAAAAAGAAAGTCAATATGTATACATAAATTCTACTAAATAAACTATGTTCTGATTAGTAGAATGATGTAATAAGATTGATCTGGTTGAAGAAGTATAAAGCGATTTAGACATTCAAGTTGACCTGTTTTTGCGCTAAATTAAAGATTCGATCGAATGAAAAATTCATATTCGCTCATATCATTGTGTCATCGAGATATTATTTAACAATTTATGTATCGAAAGCAATCAATTCACACTTTCGTCAAAGAAGTCAGGCACGTCGATCGAAAGAGTGCATCACTTGATAGTGGGCAGAAAGTCACTCATGATTCCATGGAAATCTCAGCTATATAAACAGCTCAAATCGATACCCAGTTGGTCTTACTTCAATTTCATTCCGCTCTTATAACATCGATATAATGAGATCAACCATCATTGCTCTATCATTGGTTAGTATTCTCTGACATTTTTATAGCTGTTCTTTTTAAAGCTCGATATCTGTTCAGATCGTTTTGGTTGCGAATGTCTTCTCAGCACCAACGAAGGCCGACTTTCGTAATACACTTCTTCGAGCATCAGAAACGTCAGATGGCATCGAGAGTGAATCATTAACTGAAAGCGTCGGCTTTTTGCAATTATTTAAACCGCTGATAGGCACCAATGGACAACTTCAAGGCTTCATCTTATCAAACAATAATGGTGAGAAAGGAACGGTACGACCACAAAGTGGATGGAATTTACCAACTGGTATGCCGTTGAATGGCGCTGTTGATCATGCAGGTGACGTAACGCTTCAACCAGGTGCATTGATTCGTCCATTACCAGCAATTATCAATCAACAAGGTATAGAACATTCAACGATTGCGATATAAATTTGAACTTTTTTTTTTCTTATATTCAGGAGCTTCTGGTGCTAGCATTGCCCGACCAGGTAAATTTTTATAATCCGCTGAATTATGTATGATCTATTTTTCTTCATTTTTTAGCACGCAATAATCAAAAGGCTTGAATGAATACATCTCGATTGACTAATCTAACTATATTTCTGCTTATGATATCTGTACTTCCATCAATAAAATAGTACAACACACAGAGAATTTGACATCTTATACTCGTGTATACATTTGAGAAAAAAAGAAGAGGAAGATCAACAGAATGTTGCTTGTCACTTGCATTTTCGAGGAATGAGATGACATATGCCCATGAATCCAATCAATAAACATGCTTACTCGTGTATACACACCGGGATTTTCTGCTTGAGCACATCCATATCCATACGAAGTAATCCCGGCAATATGCCATGTGCTCATTGTTTCATCGAAGATCATCAATGGTCCTCCACTAGAATACAAATCTTTTTTTTTTCAAACAAAATCATACGTTCCTTTACCTGTCGCCTTGACATGTATCTCTTCCACCTTGAATAAATCCTGCACAAATGTGCACGAGATTATCGCTTATTTGTTGACTACAAACGTGATCTTTGTGCGATAGAATTGGTAGACGAACTTGTTGGAGTGTATATGACATCGAACTATTTTCATCTAAACGTCCCCATCCAATCGCAACAGCGATACTTGATTCGGCTGGATATGTTGGACTCTTCACTGGTGGTAGACAAATGAAACCAACTATTGAATTTCTGAAATCAACGTTATCGGAAAGTTCGAGTAACGCAATATCACTGGTGAATAACTTGTGATCATAGTTTTCATGGATCTTTACGGATTGAATCTGAAAACGTTTCGAATTCGTATCGTTGAGATAATGTGCACCAATCACAACAAAATAATTGCTCAATAATAGCGGATCTATCTCATAAAAACAATGTGCAGCTGTGAGAATATATTTTTCACTAATTAAGCTTCCTGCACATATCATTGTACCGGCACTGATTACTCGATCATGTTGGCGAATACTGACTAAGGGAGAATAAATCGATGCAATTGATTATTACACGAACACTCGAATGTACTTACCGATCCATGGCCAAGAATGTTTTCGTGCTTGGATACCTCCGACAATTCTTGACGATAACGAAATAGTTGGTTGTTCAGTTTGACATCCACATTGTCTGACTGAAGGAGTACATGTAGATGAAATAAGATGAACACGAAGGCAAACAAAAAGAATGAAGTAAATAGACATCTTTTAAATAAATTTTGTTCTGTTGTTTTATTTTTTTAATTTTCGAAAAAAGAAAATCGAAGCATGTGCTGATATTTCTCATGTATGATTCACTAAAAGGAATCAGTTCTATTTATTTTTGATATTCTGGATGCTTGGCAAAGTATTCCTTGACTAATTCAAGTGATCGACTTCGATGACTAATACGATTCTTTTCTGTCTTAGCCATTTCAGCGAATGTCTGACTTCCTGCTTGACCCTGTGCAGTGTCCGGTTGAAATATTGGGTCCCATCCAAAATTAGTCGGACCACGAGCTGGTACGATACGTCCTGGACATCGACCATCGAATACAACCGGCTCGCTATCAGGTCCAGCACAGAAGGCAAAAACACATTGAGCGTATGCAGTTTTGTCCTCATAACCAGCTAATAATTTATTCAAACCATCGTGCCCAAGTTTGTCGAGAAACCATTTTATATAGGGTCCAGGAAGGCCATGTAAAGCGTTGAAACAGAGTGATGTGTCCTCTATTAGAACAGGACCGTTAATGCGTTGAGCAGCAAGTTTGGCTTTTTCTCTGGAGATTTCATCGGGTTCACCTTGATACTCTGGCACTATAAAAATTATATAAAACTAGGCACAGAGCCGGACACATGGCACTTACAATCAAGAGCTTCAGATTTTAAATGTGGTAAAACATCGTGTAGTATCGCTTGAACTTCAGCTAATTTATTCTTATTTCCAGTAACAAATGTAACCACCATTGTTCGCAATATTTATTTCGGTGTGTTTCTAAATAAAAATAGTTTTCATCATGATGTAAACTGTCGTTGTGCAATACTTTTTGCATGAATCATCATGAAAACAAGGGAAAATGTGTGCAACGATGCTCTATTCATCTTATTACTTTATTATTACAAGGAATACATACAAACTATCGTCATAGCGATAGTTAAAGGCACGATGTAAGAAAAAATCGAATGGGAAAGGCGAAAAAATATTATGTGTCTGCATGCGGAAGGTATTCCGTATAGATTTGTGGTTCTTTTAGAAAGGCTTTTAATCGTACGGGAAGGTCGAGATCATCTATACGATCACGACGTATTTGTCGATGAATAAAGAACCGGGTGATATGTTTTAATGATGCCATATAAGTATGACGCGATACTGGATATAATAGCCGAACAGGAATCATTGGTTGACCTCGAAAGGATAAAACTCGATAGGCTCATATTCTCATCTGAAATCAATTTGATATTTACCAGGCACATTTGATCGAATGAAAAACATAAATTGACCCGAATTCGAATGTTCAATGATGCTCTCGATAAATTCCACCACGTCAGATGATGTACATTGCGATTTCGTTGTACTCTGATAGAAACCAAACGAATCTAACAAAATAAAGAGAAGCAATGTCATTCAAGAACGAGAACATCTTCGATAAGTACGAACTGTTACTATGTTCAATACGCGTATGATGAATATTGCCTTGAGATTTGAATGTAATTGCCAGAAAATAATGACGATGATTACTATCTCGAACAATGAATGAATAGTCTTGTTTATCTGTAAGTAAACGTTCAGCATCGAGCCAACTCAATGGACCCCAATACCAGCCCACCTAGCGATATGAATGTTACCGATTAAGAACAATCGAAAAAGAATCTAATAAGACGTACTTCTCTTAATCGCTGCAAACTATCCAGTTGAGCAATCATTGATGAACGAGTTTCATGATCTATTTAGAAATAATACATTCGTCTTGCTAAGAGAGCATCTATGGACTGTTACTCATTTTAGTTGAGCTTTCTTTAGTCGCATTTTCTCTGATTGGCAAATGGGATTGAGCAACACAACACATATTGATAGTAATGCATACCGTTTATTGTACAAATATACAACACAAATGATGTTCATCATACTATGAATATTTCACTGTTCATTGGTGTATTTGATGGTCATTTTGCAAGACAAGAAATAGACCATTTAGGTAATGGTCAATAGATGACACTGGAGGAACATGTACATGTGTATGATGCTGTAACAGTACTAAACATACGTACGTCAATTGAACTAATACATTATTCGAGTACTGTAAACGGGGAGAGGAGAGAACATACAAACTAGCAACTAGCGACATTGATGACTATTGGTTCTAAGACACATCGAATGATACGAGAGACTATAACAGAAAGACAGACAGAAGGAAAGAAAAGTATCGCGTCAAAAAGCTTTCACCATAAACAGTAATAGTTTTCTCTGTGAAACGTCTATCGAGTTCGGTTATGTAATCATTGTTGTGTATTTCCTTTCTAGTATCTGTTTCCTACGATGAACGAAGGAACGACAGATTCTAATACATCAACAGTTGATGATGGAGAAACCGAAGAAAGTCAGATTCCAGAAAAATTTAAATTAGATCGAAAGAAAATCCAAACTGCAACATTAGTTGACGAAAATGATGAAATAAATCAACTTGGTCTAAGTGTTTTCAATCAGGCGGATCTTGAAAGAGGTTTTCACTCCTTTCATATTCATCGTCTCATCCTAAATCAATATATTCTCTTTGAATAGGTCTAATCGATCAGGTTGATAATGTTGTGTCAAGTCAAGAACGACAACATAAATCTGCCAATATTGAAAAACAAATTCAAACACTTGAACAAACCATTAGGTTGGATATATTTTGTATTCAATGTCGTTCTATATTGGCTTTGCCTTCGAAATAGTTCACTTCGAAGTAACATATCAGCTAAACAACAGATCTTATCTACGATTGACAAAGCAACTTATCTTGCATCGAGAAAGGATGTTCAAAAGGCCAATATTGAGAAAACAATCAAAGAATTAGTACGCTCAAGCGATTCAATCACAAGACATTCTGACAGATTTTTGTCTTTATAGAAACAACAACTAGCAAAGAATCTTGTCAAAGTGAATTCATTGAAAACGCAACTTATTGGTTTATCGCCAATCTATGATGAAGAAGCAACAAATCAGACGAAAAGTAGGTTTCATATTCATTATTACAAGATAGTTACATGATCGTATTTAGGAGCAAAGACATCTACTTGTTTACTTGATACGTTGATGCCAACATTACGTGACTATGATGAAAATGGTCTGATTAAAGGCAGAGTTGATCAGTCGGAACGAGTAACGTCATTCGATTCGTTTATGCAAGGTCTTGATCAGGAATACGATGACCGAAAGCAAGCGAAAGTTCAAACGTTGAAAAGAAAATCCTCGGAGAATAAGAAAGTAGCTGCACCCCCTCCCCCACCAGCTCCATTAACACTTGATGGTCCAATTGAATATCGTGATCAAAGACTAAAGAAAAAACCAGCGTCACCAGCAAAAGCGAAGCCAAAACCTAAATCGAAACCGAAAAAGCCAGTCGTGATAACTTCTTCGTCATCCGATGACGATGATGGAGAAGGAGAAACAGATCCGAGCACCATGGTTTACGACGAAGATGAAGCTTGGTAATATGGTTTAAATAGTTGTATGTAAACTTGACTGAGTTATACCACAGGTTTGAAAGCGATGAAGAAGAAAAACAACGTTCAGCAGGAGATGAGAAGGATTCTTATGAACCGAGACGAAAGAAAAAACGTTCGTCAGCTAAGGATGATGGCGACGACAAACAATACTTAACACGTTTGCGAGACTTCTATGCTGGCCAAAAACCTCCCTCGCATACGAACAATGGCGAGAATGATGACATCGAAGTGGGTACAGGATTTTGGGTACCATTGAGTGTTTGGAATCGATTGTTCAAGTAAGTCGATTTGGTAGCATTTCTCGTTCTTGATAGTGTGTCTGTTTTTCTTCAAGTTATCAGCGCGCCGGTGTGAAGTGGTTATGGGAGTTACACGATCAGAAGTGTGGAGGGATCATTGCAGATGAAATGGGTCTTGGAAAAGTAGGAATTGTCGAATGATACTATGATGGCGAAGAAATCGAAGTCATGTTATTTAGACTATCCAAATCATTTCTTATCTGGCAGCATTTCATTATAGTCGAGTGCGTGATCCTCAGAATCGGTAAAAGTCGATCTTTTTTCGCTCTGTTTCCAATAAAACATTTGTACACAACGATTTAGCTATCGAGGTCTCGGCCCTGTACTTATTGTATGTCCGTCAACGTTACTTCATCAGTGGGTCCATGAATTTCATACATGGTGGCCCGAGTTTCGAGTCGCTGTTCTACATGAAAGTGGTTCGTTTCAAGGAAAAAAAGGCGTAAGATTTCTGATCTGATTGATAAACGAACATCGATTTTTACAGTACCGTCTAATTCAAAAAATTGGCACAACGGCCGCCGGTATTCTAATTACATCTTACGCTAATATTCTCATCCATTATGATACTCTTATCTCCTACCAGTGGCACTATTTCATCCTGGATGAAGGTCACAAAATTCGCAATCCCGATGCACAGATCACATCTGCTTGTAAATCTGTATGTTTCTTTCCATTTTGTTCTTTCTTCTACGGCGATCAATTGCGTTTAGTTTCGAACACCTCATCGAATTATTTTATCCGGTTCACCAATGCAAAATAACCTCCGTGAACTTTGGTCTTTATTTGATTTCGTCTTTCCAGGAAAACTAGGCACTTTACCAACCTTCATGGAGCATTTTGCTATTCCAATAACTCGAGGCGGTTATGCCAATGCTAGTCCAATTGAAGTTCAAACAGCGTACAAATGTGCATGCATCTTACGTGATACAATTAAAAAATATCTTATTCGTCGAATAAAAGCCGAGCAGAATGTTGTTTTACAACTACCGACGAAAAATGAGCAAGTTCTTTTCTGTCGTTTAACGAAAGCACAACGAGAAATCTATCGAGAGTATTTGAAATCGCAACAATGCAAAGACATTCTTCAAGGCAGTACACAAGTATTTGTTGGATTGATCAATCTACGAAAAATTTGCAATCATCCAGATTTATTTACCGATTGGACACAATATCGTCCCGAATATGGCGAAGATCCAAATGAAGTTGGGCAATATGGATACACAAAACGATCAGGCAAAATGATTGTCTTAGAAACTTTACTAAAAATCTGGTTTAAACAAAATAATCGATGTTTATTATTTACTCAAAGTAAACAGATGTTGAATATTCTCGAAGCATTTCTCATGAAACATAATTATTCGTATTTGAAAATGGATGGAACCACATCCATTGCATCAAGACAAGGACTTGTTTCACAATTCAATTCGGTATGTTTCCTTAAACTAACCGTTCTGCCTATAGTTCTTTTGCCTCCTCCAGGATCCTTCAATATTTGTCTTTCTTTTAACTACACGAGTCGGCGGTCTGGGAATCAATTTAACGGGTGCGAATCGCGTTTTAATCTTTGATCCCGATTGGAATCCTTCAACTGATATGCAAGCTCGAGAACGGGCATGGCGTATTGGTCAAACAAAGAACGTCACAATCTACCGTTTGTTAACATCTGGAACTATTGAAGAGAAGATTTATCATCGACAAATTTTCAAACAATTTCTCACCAACCGTGTTCTTCAAGATCCGAAACAACGACGATTCTTTAAATCGAATGATCTCCATGAATTATTTCGTTATGACGATGATAACAATGACAGTGATCAGGAAGACCGAACAGAGACGTCTATTCTGTTAGCAGGAACAAATTCCGAGATTAATCTAAAGGAAAAATATGATAAACGAAAACGACAAAAGAATGCTAGTAAGAAATTCATTTATTGAAATGTTTCGAAAGCAGTTTTGGTTTCTTTTGACAGAATTTGAAGGACAACGTGTGCCGAATTTGACGAAAGTCGATAGTAAAACAACTGCACCAACGCCTGAAGTACCTGCTGATGCCGACAAAGAAAAAGATGATTATGTATTGAGTAAATTATTCAAAAAATCCGGTGTACACAGTGCACTTCAACATGATACAATTGTGGACAATTCCATCAACGATTATGTTTTCATTGAAGCGGAAGCTCATCGTTATGCTGAGGAAGCTGTCAAAGCATTGAGAAGGTCCGCACAAGATTGTTATTCTGCTGAAAGTGGAATTCCGAATTGGGGAGCACGAAACATTCAACAGTAAGCTTTTCATCACCAGTCTATTCGAAGAAATCGACGCTCTGCTTTTAGTATCCGCCGATTCGGTTCCCGTACAAATAGAAGTGTCGCTGTTGCAAAGGACGAAGAAGCGGAAGAAGAAGAACAACAACAACAACCATCATCATCAAATTCTATTGTCCGACGAAACAACACTCGTGCAACGAGTGCGTCGAATAATCTATTAAAAGATATTCGAGAACGCAAGCGTGAACAATCAGAATTTGTTGTGCACACAAATGCAGAAAGATCAGATAATCATGTAGAAGAAGATCATTCCAACGATGAAGGTTTAGTTTTGATTCGAGATTTGAAAGACTATCTCTTAGCTGGCGGATCGCTTCAAGGCAAAGCAACGACAGCCGAAATCATCGATCATTTTCAATCTCGTCTCAATGGCAAACCCGGTCTTGTTCCAAAATTTAAGTCTTTATTGAAACAAATCGCCGATTTACAACGAGCACCATCCGGCATGGGCTTTTGGGTTTTAAAAGACGAGTTTCGACAGACATAATCGACATATCTATTCGTATTGTTTACATGTTTTTCTCTTTTAAATTTTATTGTAATCAAGCACGGAGAGTTTCTTTTTGTCTCAGGAATTAACTGTTAATTTGAACAATTGTATGATAAAATGTATGTAACATCTTGCTTACTTTATTCTTTCAGATATGTCGGCTGATCGAACAGGTCGAGCTGAAATGGGTAGGTGATGTGGGCATTGTCACATTTGAAATACACGATGTCTATTTAAAAGTTATTAGAATTCAAATTATGATGAAGTAATGGTATATGTTGATGAGATGATTTGCTGTGTGAATGATCCTCTTTTATAGAGACGTGTTCTTTCTATTCAGTACGATTTATCTATGCTTTTATCATTTAGTGATTCTGACTGGAAATTCCTATCCCGAATTGGCAGAGAATATTTCGAGGTAAGTGAAATTCTCTCTTTCGAATAAATCGCCTTGTGACTAATCCAGATAAAGTTCTTTTTTCACAACTCGATTAAACTAATTTTATTTAGAGCGAATATTTAATCTATACGTGTGCAATGTGTGGCATATCCATATTTCTTCTTTTCGTTATAGAATTGTTTATTCACATAGAACAGATGCTAGTCGGTATGTATCTCTCATATGAATAGATATTGTTTTGTTTAAATATGTGTGGGCTTTCTATGGTAATGTTGTGTTTGTTGCTGTTGTTGTTGTTGTCATTGATTGTGATTTTCCTCTTCTAGTGGATTGAAACCACTTGGTGAATGCCGAGTTTTTAAAAATTCTGATAAAGGTATAATAAGAACTGCAAATCGAATGAATTCATAAGCGTATATTGTTCGTTTTAGAAACTCATGTCGAAATTCGCGAATCCGTTAGAAGTAAAGATGTTTTCATAATTCAGACTGGTTCAACAAAGTAAAATCGATAGGATTGGATGATCTACTTATTGTCTCTTTCTTTCTGCTCAGAGATCCAAATGATAACTTAATGGAATTGATGATTATGAGTTATGCATGTAAGACATCATGCGCAAGGAATATCATTGTAAGTTAGACCATGCGTTTTTGGTAATAATGAAGTATTCTCTATTTCAGGGTGTTTTGCCATACTTGCCTTGTGAGTTCATAAGTGAGCGATAATTGAACATCGTTCTTGTCGATGTATTTAGATAGTAAACAAAGTAAACAGAAGAAACGCGGGTGTATTACTATGAAGCTTGTTGCACAGATGTTGGTCAAAGCAGGATTAACACATTTGATTACTGTTGATTTACATCAGAAAGAAATTCAAGGTTTTTTCGATATTCCAGTAGATAATCTTCGTGCCTCATCGTTTCTCGTTGATTACATTCAGGAACAAGTAAGAAAAAGAGATTTTCCAACTGATTCCGTCTGATTTTAATCTGAAAAAAAAGGTGCCGGATTGGCGAAATGCAGTCATTGTCGCTCGTAAACCTAATCAAGCAAAACGTGTTACGGGCTTTGCTGAAAGATTAAAACTGAATATTGCCGTCATACACGGCTCACAAGATCGAGAGAGTGAAAGCGAAGAAGCTGACGGACGAAATTCACCTCCACCATTGGTCGTCACCGGCTTAGATTTTCCTCTTGTACCTGTATCAGAAAGACGAAGTGTTTTTGCTATCCCATCACTCGTCATAGGCGAACGTAAGTACTGATCTCCAATTATCATAATTTTCTCTTTATTATCCTTTTCGCTTACGCAGAAGTCAATGTAAAAGGCAAGTTACCAATGGACGTTGTTGGCGACGTCAATGGTCGAATCGCCATTATACTAGAAGATATGATCGACGACGTTCCAGGTCTTGTTCAAGCAGCAGATGTACTTTTCGATCGAGGTGCATACAAAGTCTACGCATTGGCTACACATGCTCTATTCACGTGTGATGCTCCAGTATTGATTGAAAAATCTCGCATATCCGAAGTTGTTATAACCAATACTGTTCCACACGAATTTGCGAAACTTCAATGCTCGAAAATTAAAACAGTCGACATAAGTTTACTTTTGTCGGAAGCAATTCGTCGCATACATAACCAAGAATCGATGAGTTATTTATTTCGGAATGTCGAAGCGAATGATTAAAAAGACAAACATTAAGTAGTGCTTGTATAGTTATAGTCGTATCGTTTTATGTATTCAAATAAATTAATCGAAGGATGAGGGTGTCAGTGCAGAATAGAGAAATTCTCGTTTATACCGTTTAATAAAATCAGAGGATAACAAACGCAAAGGGTTGGAAGTCGCTCTGCGGATTGGAAAGATAAAATTATCTTTCATTTGCTGATGCAAACTACGACACATCGCTTTTTATGCACCAATAGGATTTGTATTATAAAATAATAGATTAATATTGTTTGACATATTACCGAATCTGTTCCAGACAAGAATTTATTATACCATTCACTTGTTACCATGTACTAACGTGCACTATGACTTCATTCTTCTGTATATATTCATTTTCCCAGGTCATTGTAGCCCGATCGGTTCCGCCCAGAAGTTGAAACGAAGTTTCCAGTCACCGAATGATCGACCCGGAATTATATAGAATTAATTCTCTGATATAAAGTTCTCATAATCTTTTCACTAATTTGCCGGATATTGACGAAATTCTATGAGTAATAATTAGAATCAGTTCTAAAATCGTTTTGGTATTCGAACATCAATTGACTCAACTAAAGGCTAAAAATCGTCGGTTGGTTGTAGTTCTTTCTCTACTTCCTTTTTTATTTCCAACTGAGCAAATTTGTTTTTAAATCTTGAAAAATTGGCAGATTGCTATCGAGATCATGTCTGCACATATCTGTAAGTATGTAGACACGACTAGCTATGTTGTCTAGTTTTGCGTAGCTTTCAAGGGTGAATCTGGTTAAAGATGATACTGCAAGACTTGTCGTTAGTGATGTTCGAATCTGTGACGATGAATTTGAGAGATTGTCCCAAAGCATGCAGCAATCTTTTGGGAACCGATCATTTCGATAAAAATGAATATTATTAGATTTATTTAACAGAGTAGTGAAAAAAATTAATGAAAATAAAAGTATAAAACGAGAAATCGTCAATATAGAAACTTATATCTCTGTATATGATCTATTCGATTAGATTTTTAGTACTTTACATCAGGTTTGGATTGTACGTGGGCAAACATGGAACTTTCCACTTAAAATTAGATATTGGAATATCGAGTATCCGATCTATTCATATGAGACTATGCTACGATCATCTGCTCATTTCTACCGTGTAGATGATTCACACAAAATAATGCTGTGCTCAGCAATAAATATTCCTTCATGACAAATTCTGTACAACTTATGTTGTTACGATCATTCAATCTCTTATCAAATGTCGATTCGACCAGCATCATCTCTTTACCTTTATATGAGATCAATCAATAATGTCACTGAAGATGTAAACGATACTTGTCTAACAGGAATAAGTTTCATTGACGCATTTGGAAATCAAATGACTTAATAACACAAATCTGTCTTATTCACATACTCTTTCTACTTTATTGTTCACCATCGACCCTCAAGAGAAAAACAAATCATAAAAGTAGACAGGATCAATACTTCTGTTCGATAACGACAAAATATTTTATTCGAAGGCAAGAAAAAAAAGAGTAGCAAAAATGAATATTGTTTATAGTCTACGTCAATCGCTGACACCGTAGACGCATACCTCGAATGCCTGTGTGAGAATCCACCTAAAGGCTGGTCGATCACCATGATGACCTTCCACGTAGCTAACCACTTTGGAAACTGCTTCGAGTTGTTGATCAGTGAGTTTGTCCAGAATTTTGCCAAGAGAATCAAGAATTTTTTTGACGGCTGCGTTTGCACGTATTTCAACATCGACTGTTCGTTTTGTCTCTTTGATGAAAAGCTCCCATAACTCAATGGTGGCATTGAATAAGCCTTCAAACTCGCCTTCTTTTGCAAGACAGAGTGGGATGTGGTGTTGAAGAGATTTTTGCTGTTGTGGCGTAGCATCTCGAAGAATGAACTGCATATCAGCTAAAATCTCTTTTTTTAACCGAGCTCTATTGACGGCTCGCACAAAAAAATTTTCTTGAGCATAGCTACATTGTACGACCATACACAGAATTAAGATTGTGATTGGTGACAAAATATTTATGAGCGACATGGATAATGAAGAAATGTATTGAAGATCGCTTGTTTATATAGGATAGAATGATTGTAAACAAAATATGCGTCGGGTTAACTCATGCATTTCAGTATCGTCTTCTAAAAATAACTCGCTTCTCTACATATTTTTTGTAAAGTAATCTTCGGAACTGCATTAGAAACATTGTTTAATATTTGGAACGTTTAATTGTGAAAAGAACTCGCAGAGCTTTCTCTCCAATTCTCTCAGAATTATTTTCACCATTTGATTCCATTGTATGTATTTTCTTCGCCGAGGTATCTTTCATTTTTATAAAGGTAAAAGTACTTTTAATAGCACAATCAAAGTTTATGTTAACTAGCAGACGTATAAATGGACAAAAAAATGACAGGTTATTATTCATTGTGGGCTTTTTTAAAAGTAATAATATGGATTATTTGAAAAGCTAATTTGTCAAATAATGAAAACATATGCAGGTGTGTCTTATCTACTGTGTATGAATCGTTACTTTAATAAATACACAATGTGATTTAGAGTAATGTTAATACAAAAAAAATACTTATGTTTGAACAATTTATCACAGGCCCATTTTTTAGATTTTGTAATCAGAAATGAACTTATAGGACAAGAAACATGGCATAGTAGCCGCGAAACCCTCTTCTGAAAGAATATCATTAGAACCATAGTATTCCTTCAACGAAAGAAAGAAAGATTACTCCATTTAAATGATCTAATCATTTGATAATTTATCCCATTGTTTTCCTCATACTCATTTCAATTCCTAAAATCTTCTCAAACTAACGTCTAGTCATTTGACCGCCACAAGAAACTAGATAAAAAGTTTCGCTTTATGATTTGCCACGAAAAGAGCACTCATCACAGTGCTTCATATGTTTAGAATACTATTTGCACAGTTGATACGTCTGTAACTAACAAGATGGAATTGCGCTAAGGTGTATACTTTTTGGCGACATACTTCCACTAAAATCCAATCGAAAGACATTCCTTATCGCAGCATACAAGGTAATAATGACACTAAGCTCATACCGCTTCTTGTGGTTTATTGAATTACAAATAGCATAATGTAAGATATACTGAATCTTTGTAGGTCAGTCCCTAAACTACTATCTTCGCAGATTTCACATCCAGGAATCGTGTTCTATCCAATACCGTCTACAAAACGTTTCAGATCAGATACAGAAATATAACTCTTCTGGAAAGAGAAAGGTTGAAGCCGAAGCTTGATGAATAAGAAAAAACTAACCTCCGGTATGTATTCTTTAATTTCGATAACTCTTCACTCTAACTTTATTTGGCACTAATTATACTATGCTATAACGATATAGACGGACGAAAATTAATTCTTTTTTTTAATGATATCAGCTCGACATGTAACCCTCCTCCTTCTAGTAGAGAGTATACAATTCTGCCTGGATGAAACATTTCAGCTAAGAATACATTTCTTATACGATGAATATTGTGTATTATCTTTGCAGTTTTTTCTTCTTTATCATAGTGCTAACTCTCACACATACGATTTGAGAGTAGGGACTGTGTGGGCACTATGATGTAGTCCCCGATCTTGAGCAATGAATCGTTCTCGAGTTGGAATATATTTACGTGCGTGATGCTAGCTTCATGCCGACGGTATTAAAACGTAAATATACAAATATTTCCTTAACAATTGACGCCACGGTTCCTCCATAAAGTTCGTTATATTATTGACTGAAGGCCATTATTCCGAATGATCATATACTTTCTCAACTGACTGTATTCAGTAATATAACTTAGTTTTATTTAATACCTATGACAAATTTCAGTAATGCATAAACTCAATGCTCAAAGTTGTGCAGTGCAAACAATTTCCGATGCATTTCAGTGATGTCTATGACGCAAAGTTCTGATAACTTTGTAGACAGAATAGTATAACACAACGCTTCTTAACATCTTTTTCATCGCATGTTCATATTTCTCTATGCAAAAAGCTGCGTCATATATTCATAGGCTTTGTGCCTATCCACAATGAAACTGATATTCTTTTATTGATTCCCGTCTGCTAAGTGCTGTTATCAGCCAGTAGCGAGCAAACTTTAACACTTTTTTTTAACGGAAATGCTGCCGATGTATTTTATTCACAGACAAATGTCTATAGAATGTTAAAAAATATATTCATTTTATTCTATAGAGAAATTATGTCTCTATTACGTTTATCGATGATTGTGTTTTTGTTCGAAACGAGCAAAGCTCAATATTCTGTCTATCATTCGAGTCTCGAAAGCTTTGATTTCGATTGTCTTTATGCTCCGTTCATTTATGAAGAAGAAGATAACCATATTTTCACGGAAATATCATATCAAGTCATTCCTTACTGTCGAAGACCAAGTGCAAATGAAGAACAGGCCGGGTTGAAAATTTCATTGGGGAACGTGTACAATACACTGTCATTTGCTGATTTATATGAATATGGAATAACAACTGATCAATTACTTGAATGGTCAGCGCCGATCAATCTTGTTGAACAATATGCAATGAATCCTATCAGTCAAACGAAAACTTTCTACAACTGCTCGTCGGCATGGTTTGGTCCTGAGTGTCAATATAAATTTGACGAAAACAGTTCTTTGTCTTTTTACGAAATAGCCCAATCAAATTTTCTTACACGGACAAGTTTTTCAAAAACTTTGCCCGATCTTTACACGGGCACTTGTTATTCGTTTTTATCGAGTTGCTCGTACAGATTTCCGCCACTATGTCTTGACTGGCATGAAATTTGCGATGGAAAACGCGACTGTATCAATGGTGAAGATGAAGAGAATTGTCGATTACTGGAAATGAACGACTGTCCTAATGATACGTATCGATGTCATTATGGTGGACAATGTGTCCCACTGTCATTTCTGAGAGATAAATATGCTCATTTCGATTGTCTTGATGGTACGGATGAGACGAAATCGTATGAGGGACAAGAATTCTCACGTGGACTTTATTGTATTACAAATCCAACATTTCAATGTGAAGAACGTATCAGTTGGTCACAACATTCTTATCATTGTGGCGATGGACAGTACTATTCTTGTGATCGGTCTTGTCCCATCCATGGAATGTGTTCAAATGGTCGATTTCTACCATTTCCTGCATCCCAAAATGATTCATTTTTGAACAATTTAAATATCATCACATTTACATCTACATTGAATTCTATGATACATATATTCAACAAAACAGTATCATCAAATTTCAATTCTTTTTATTCGTTACTGCCATGTGAATCGAACAACAATTCATGTTTATCGAAATGGTATTTCAAAGCTCGAGTATTACATCCACATCCAATATTCCATTTCATTTATTTACCCCATCGATCGTTTTCCGACTTTTATAATTTCATCCAACCTGATCTGATTTGTTTCGATCCAGACGATTGCTCAGGAATCGCCAATAACATATCTATTGATATTGGCTTAAATAATGGATTTATATGCTATTATACTGATGATATTGTTAAAGAATTCCTAATGGATGAAGAAGACGATGCTAAAATAATTCTTGAAGAACTTTATCTCCGGTGTAAAACAATCGATACCGAACAAACCTGTTTGAATGCATCACTTTTTCATTGTTCACGTTCGTTAAAATGTATTTCGAAACATCGTCTTGTTGATGGAATTTCTGATTGTTATTACAACGAAGATGAATTATTCAACGGTAGTTGTCTATTAAACGGTTCAAATCGATTTACTTGTCCGTCTAAACCAGAGAAATGTCTATCCCAAATTGCTGTGTACAATACAGAAGATGATTGTGAAGGAAAGGAGGACGAAATGAATGAAATCGAATATGGTATTATTGAAGGGCATGTGCCTATCGGTCTGCTGTGCGATACAGTCGTCGAGTCGTTATTATCAGAAGCTAATGAAACTGACGAATCAAACTGTGAGTATTGGTCATGCAATAATCCTTACACACGATGTGATGGTAACCCAAATTGTCCTGATTCTGTTGACGAGCGTGATTGTCCTATATTTCAATATACGGTTAATACGGATCAGTGTCAGAATACAATTGTAACCAATACGTTCTGTTATCGTCTTATGCTTTTATTAGAAACAAAATTCAAGATTCAAATAATGTCCAATAATCATACTAATTCTGTGCAAATGATCGGCGATCGAAATATTAGTACTTGTTTTCAAAGAACGGAATGCACATCTTTATCACAGCTGTGCTCCTACGATAGCAGTAAACTAACCCTGGAAAAAGCTTGCAGTACGATGTCTCCTTTCTTATGCCAGGGCCGAGTGACGCTTTGGTGGGCACCAATTGCTAAAAGACATATTTGTGGTTTCGATCATACTACATCTACTGGAAGTGACTATTCATCATCATTCTTTACATCGTACAGACTGGGCTATTTCCCATCGGTTCTATCGAATTCAACCAGTTCGACTGTCACAGCATCTAATAAAGTGGAATTCCCATTAAAAATCGAAAAGAATTGGTACTGTAATCGAGGCATCCTTATTTTCTATCAGAACAATCAAACGAAATCATGCTTATGTCCACCGAGTTATTTCGGATCACGATGTCAATGGCAAAATCAACGTGTTAGTTTAACAATCCAATTCATTTGTCGATTTCATAATTTTCACATAATACAAATATTCCAAGTCATAATTGAGCTTATCGATCAACAAACACAAACGGTGGAATCTTATGAGCAGATTATTTATATTCCTAAAGAAAATTGTGGAACGAAATATAATGTTTATTTACTTTATCCAACTCGGCCAAAAAATCTCTCTCGAAACTATTCAATTCATATTGATATTTATGATAAAAAAACTCTTACATACTTCGGAGGTTGGCTTCTACCAGTACCATTTCAATTTTTACCAGTCAACCGGATTGCCACTCAATTAGTCGTCCCATTGACACCTACAACTGCATCTGAAACTTGTCCTTTGTTTTGCGGTCAACACGGCCAATGTGTAGAGTATGCAAATGTTAACAAATCTTATTTCTGTCGATGCCAGGAAGGTTATTCCGGTTCACAGTGTCATATTCAACATAATTGTACTTGCTCACCAGATTCACTATGTCATTCATCATCGATTTGTGTCTGCCCGTTGAAGAAATTTGGTTCAAAATGTTACATAAATCGTTCAATTTGCGAAAGATCGAGAAATCCTTGTAAAAACAATGGGCACTGTGTACCTGTCGATGATCGGATAGGCGCGAAGAAATATTATTGCCTGTGTCCTGATGGTTTCTACGGAAAAACATGTCAATATAAACGAAATCGAATTGATATTAAATTTGATCATAACAAAATTCACTTAACTCCATTTGTATTCGTACATTTTATAAAAGCAACTGAAAATAGTCAATACCAGCACATAGTACGCTTGAAGAAAGTTCATGTGGAACAAAATCTTTTCACAATTTACATAGCATACCCATTTCATGTGGTTTTTATGGAATCAGTTGACCGATCATTTTACTTAGCCGTCCTACGAGAAAAATTTCTCGCATCGGAACATATTCAAACGAATATCTCAGTAAATCATCAATGTTTTCATATTGATCGCTTGATGAATGAAACATTTCTTGGCTACACACATCTTCGTCGTATGAAATACTATCCATTATTATGCCAAGAAAATGTTCATTTAAAATGCTTCCATGACGAAAGACAAATGTGTATTTGTGATTCGTATGGCTTCTCAAATTGCTTCAAATTCAATCTATCATCAATTTCATACGACTGTCAAGGACGAAGTGTATGTGAAAACAATGGTCTATGCATACAAGATAATCCATCATGTCCAACACAATCCATCTGTATATGCGACGCATGCCACTATGGTGCCAGATGTCAATTTTCAACGCGAGGATCTCTCTCGTCGCTCGATCATATTCTTGCTTACCATATTATACCAAACCGTTCGATTCATCAGCAATCAAGCATTGTTATAATGACTATTTTAATTACGTCAATTATGCTGTTTCTGACGATAACTAATGGGTTTTTATCCATAATAGCATTTCGGATAAAAGATATAAAAAATATCGGATGTGGTTTGTATTTGTCGATTTCATCGGTGAACTCGATTTGTCTCCTCATGATGTTAGTTGTGAAAGTTTGGCATTTAATTTTGTCACAAAGTTCAATCATAACCATTCGATTGTACTTGAGAGTCAGTTGTAAATTATTAGACATGTTTCTGAATATTCTTATTACAATGAATGATTGGTTCGGTGGATGTATTGCTGTTGAACAAATTTTTATAACATTTCAAGGAAATAATTTCAATCAAATTCGAAGTAAAAGATTAGCAAAACAGATTATTTTTGCAATTTATATTTTCTCAACTTTGACAAATACTCATGAACTCTTTTATCGCCAATTGGTTGATGATTTCGACATTGATGAAAAACGAACATGGTGTATCGCTCTCTATCCTCCGATAGTCGATACTTATAATACAGCTATGTCACTTGTGAATTTTCTCGTTCCACTTTCAATGAGTTTCTTTTCAATCTTGATTATTATTCTATTATTGGCACGTTCGAATTCAACAATGCAACCAAATGCAACATTTCGACAAAATTTAAAAGAACAATTTCATCATCATAAACATAATTTAATCATAGCATTGGCAGTACCATCCTTTTCTGTGCCACGTTTGATTATTTCGTTTATAAGTGGATGTATGAAATCATCACAGGATCCATCTCTTTATCTTATAAGTTATCTTTTTTCGTTTGTACCATCGATGACGACATTCATTGTGTTCATTCTAACAGCAGATGGATATAAACAAGAGTTCAGTTCGATTGCTCGACAACTATTTGCAAGGTTTTGCCGCCAACAGCAGAAAAAAATAGAACCGTGGACGTAATGGACTGATTGAAAATAGTTTTTTGTTGTTGTTCGCATAGCTTGCCATGCTTTCTCTATCGGATAATCTTTTGACAAAATGATCGCTTTTCGTTGGCATCTTGAAATTGGCGGCTGTATATTCATATATCAGTCACATTCAAATATATCGCTTTAAAATGCTTTTACAATGACGATTTTCATACCACCTGCTAACATAAAAATAAAATACAAGTTTTCATCTTTTAATAAGCACAAAGCAGGGAGCCGTGCAGCTGTTGCTGAAAGTGACTTCGATCAAATAGGATTAAACCACACACGGTGTCGTACTATTATTCCAGAAAGAATGAAATAAATAATCAGTGCAAATATGGATTAAAACCACATGGATCTTTAGCGTTCAGCGGAAAGTAAATGAGTAGCTTTGTTCGTTCGATCATCTCATTCAATATCTTGTTTGATTGATATTCGTATCATAATTATATATATTAAAAATATAACTGATCATATGTCAGCGAAGGAAAAGATGCATTTTAATTACATGTTCAGACACCCGTGTACTGCTTGTTTTCAGAGTGAAAGATATAATGACTATCAATAACTCTTTCCACTAATAAAGTGTTGATGCGATCTGTGATGAATTTGTATGCGTCTTGGTTAATGTGGAATTCAACAATGTTCTCTAATCACTTTTGCTATAGTTATTTCAACATCTTCACGTTTATCAGCATTTTTGAATACATATACAAAAGCGATTAGATGAACTTCTATGCGGAAAAATCACATTCGATGAGTGCCAATCAAGGAATTCATTCACCGAAAGTAGTATGACTTGTATGGAGTTGAATTCGATTGCACGTCGAAAATGATGGAAGAAATGGATTATAAGCTATTAGAGAACAGGATTGTCAAACAGAGACATTATCTTTATGATTAAAAAGCGAACAAGATCGAAGTATAAAAATATACAATAGATTTCAAAGATATGTTGTATAATGAAAATTTCGACGGCGAGGATCATACGTTGATTGTTCATCTTCGGAAGAAGTTGTTTGATTGAAATGGTAGATATTTGAGGATGAAACTGGATAGAATCCATTTTCTGATGATGAAAACGAAGCTAGGAAAGCTGATTGCACAGAGGCTGGATGTCGCGGGGTGTGATGTTTCTGTACTTTGACTGGATTCAAGTACGGTTGCTGCTGCTGTTGTTGTTGTTGTTGTCGTTGGCGAAGATAATCGTAAGGATTTCTTGGTGATGAAAGACCTGTTAAATATTGCGAAATAGTGGTGATGTCAGATACTACTGATTTGAACGTGATGCTCATGACAAACTTACCGGAATTTGGTGTCGGATAGAGATTGTATGGATAAACCTGCTGTTGAGATCTGTTTCCTCCTCCTCCTCCTCCGTATCCATTCACATGGGGCGAATAATGAGATGGATGGACGAATTCATTGATATGACTATTGTTTTTAGTAGGCTGCGTCCGTCGATTAGATGCATCGTTGAAGTGAGCTGCAGGAGGAGGAGGAGGAGGAAGGGATGTTGGATATTGGTATTGTCGATTGGATGATTTACTTGCTTTTGGTACGTGTTGTGGCGATCGGTAAAAATTTGCCGATGGTGGTTGATACAATACACGTGATCCATACAGATTTGAACTTCTCGTGTCTGGCACACCTGTCGAGGATAGATTTAGCATCGATTGATGGAATTGTGGTATATTGTGTCGATGTTGGTATAGAAGTTCGCTATTTGATAGATGATTACTGGAGTTCGTTATTCCAACATTTACGTTCGATTTTTTATTTGCTTCAGACCGTTTGGCATGGTTAGCGGACGTTGGATGAACTTTAGCCGGCGATCCATTTTTATTGGATCGAAGCGGTTTAAATGCACTATGATTCGTCTGATGCTGAATATTCGTTTCTGTTAATCGAGTAACAGGTGCCGATTTTGGCTTTGAAGGTATGATTACGGCTGGTTTAATAATTTTATGTGCATGTTTAGGCGGATTGGACGGAGTGGGCTTGAGAAAAAACGGATCTGGTTTTGTTTTTGATCGAGACGGTTGATGTTTTTCGATTTCAGGTTCTTCCCTCAATACCAAATCAGTTGCTGTTGGTGGAATAAAGCGATAACGTGGTCTTGGCGCTGAAACTTTATCGATTGATGTTAAATCAATCAAACTAGCGCTTGTTGCATTAGTTTTATCAGTCAACGCAGAGAGACGGGTATGCCGAGAGAAATTCTTCCAGCTTGGAATAGTCGATAGGTCATCTGTAGATGCTGCCGTTATGCGAATAGGTTCTGGTAGCAATGTTTTTTGTGCAAGTTTTTTCGGTTTTAAGGGCGGACTTAATTGATTGAGATTATTTTCCGATGTATAGCGACGAACGTGAGGCGCAGGAATAACTAACGGATATTGTTCCTGACGAGGATGATTATTTCGAACATGAAAGTACGTTGGTCGTTGAGGTGAGGATGAAGGAGCTGAGATGCGATGTGCTTTGTTGGCAGGCTTACCCTAAACGAAAAAAAGTCATCAAATAGAGGTTGATGAAGCGTATCGAGTATATATTATCAATTGACCTTTTTCAAAAACTGTCAACCTACATTCGAATTCAATTTGGATTGCTGAGCGGCCGAGTTAGTCAGAGGTACTAGCTGTTGATCGAGTCTTTTCTCAGTTGCTTCTTCATCTTTCAGATATGGATCAAGGATTGAGTCAAAAAAGTTCAAAGTTTTTTCAATTTGCTCATCATCGATATTTTCCTGTTTGGAATGTTTAATTTGTTTATTCATTTTCACCAGATATTCTAAAATTCAGCAAAAAAAATAAGCCAGTTCAATGAAGAAAACAACGACCAGGAAGAGACTTGCCGTTGTTATTTCCTATAACTTGTACCTGTTTATCTAATTAAGCGTTTGTAATGATTGAATTAAGAGGAACAAAGGTGTATTGGTGACATTTCACATTGTTAATGAACAACTGTCTATGAATGGGAGATTGAATATCAAATGACGATGACCTTCGTCATCAAAGCGAATGAGAGTTTTTTATCACGACCTTTATCTCTTTCGATTTAATGTTTAACAAGTTTATTCATTTTCGTCGTCTAACAGAGAGATTAGTTTTTCGTTTTACTCTGTCAAAAACATTTCGCTCTCGCATGTTAATATATGGCATTAATCAAACTGACGAATATTACATAGTGAAAAACATCACATCAAGAAAATCTTCGCATGATCGAATTTTGAATATTTTACTTTCACACAGAGAATAGAACAGGAGAAAAAAAAACGAAACTCATGTGTAGCTTACTTTGTGATTATCGATTGAGCACGACTAGACGATGATGATGATGATAATGATAACTCTTTTTATCAATCATTGATAATTATAGAGGGATTAAATCTAAAAGAAAAAAAAAGTATAAAATCGACTATGTGAATAGGTCGAAAAGAAATAAACGAATAATGGAAGGTCAGCTGAGATGGATGCATATATTTCAAAATGTATTTGCGTGAAAAAACACAGTCGTTCCTTTCTAGTTGTGCATGGATATTTATGCGATACAATTTCAGCTTTACGGTCTTTTGCATCGTTGCATGTATATACTCCTACTTCTTTTTTTTTGTATCCCACAATCGAAAAACGAAGAAGAAAAAGAAAATGACGGCAATCCAGTACTCTCAACTGTTTGTTACATATGCACATATACATAGACGAAAAATTTTTTTTGTATATAGATGAAGATCAATTTCATCATTGTGTCGATGGATGATAGTCAAACACCTGTTTTATTCACTTGCCGATAAGAAGACGAAAGAGAAAAAAAGAGTAAGAAACATCTAAATACAATGACATTTACGATATAATTGCATGTACAAGGCTGATGTTTTGCCTATAAAGATCTTAATGAAAGTGTGGTTGAGACAACGAATTCATCAGACTCTACGTTCCTTTCTTTTGGTTATATCATATGTACCAACATCGTTCAATGAACACGATATATATTGATGCATTTATAAGAGTCTTCATTGAACAATTGAGAGAGAGAGGAAGAGATGTAATGCGTAAAAAATAGACTTGGAAGCAATAGGGAATATCCAATAATGCTTTGACAGATCTTGTCTCATTGAGATGAGATTTGTTATTTGTTTATTGGAAAAATGGAATTTGAGAGGCGAGGTAAGTAATTGGCTGAGTTTTCTTTCGCGTTACCGGATATATATCGAGCACCCAGGCGCCGTCGCCCTGCTTATCGATGAAACCCAATCTTTCGTCAATACATTTGTCTAACAGATGCAAAATTCTTCGTTTGACTTTAGTAATAAGTTTGTGGGAAGAATAGGCGACACTTTATCAATTCTGTAACAATATTCATTAATTATATTTTCATTGTTCTTTGAATAATTTTAAACGAAAGTAAATCCTTGCTGTGCTCATTCGTCTGTCTGTATCAATATCTCTTTTTTGTTTGTTAAATTAATCGATGTCCTTCTTCATCAAATTATTTCATATAATAAAATCAAAATAAGCTTCGAACACATTTTCACGTCATGCCTTTCAACTATCTTTAGATGTTTTGGTATTTTTTCGATGCCATGCATAGTTTAATGTAAACATTCAGCGACAATGAACATATCTGACATGCAGCACGTACCGAGAATCACGTCGCTTTCGACATGTGAAAGAATACGCATATAGACAAATCCGTGTCATATGCTGGTAGTCTGTGCACTACTATTATTATTATTATAAACGGACCTACTAAAGCGAGCCCTGGAGCGCAATAAAAAACGATGTAATAGAATATCCTTGACCAATCATCATGGTCGAATAGAATAAGAATCATACAATTGCGTGTAAAGAGAATGAGAGAAATATCGATCGGGCGTTTATGCTCATACAAAAAAAGAGAGAACATAACGAAGCGTACCTATTGCTAATCGTGATTATTATTTTTCTCTACTCATATGCATACATATATATACACGCATCTCTGCGTTCATTCGGCCTTTCTCTTTCTATCTCTTTCATTGTCACACAATTGAAAGGCAAGTGAATCTTTTTATATAATACTTGAAGATCAATCATATTCAAACATTATACATGGCTGACACATTCGATTATGGCTACTTAGCTACGCCAACTGGTCAGTTAAATATTGCGGAAATTGTAAGTAAAATTGCCTTCTCTTCAGCTTGCACTTGAATCTTTTATAGATTTGTCTAATCGGAGCGGTGATTAGCGTCGGGTTTACCTCACGTTTATACTGTGAATTAGTCGATAATCTCCAATGGATTTATCCTGATTTTAGTACATTGATTGTTCGAGGTGTTTATCAAACATTTACTATATTTTGTTTGACCGTAACGATTGTTATACTTCTTGTACATATATACGGTGTACGTTTCACCGGTAGACAATACATCTACGTCAATCAACTAGTGAGAATTTCGATTTCATACGGCGAAGCAAATCAACAGGGTTCTTCTTTTTTTTCTAGTGTTTAGGTTTGAATATTCTCATGGGACTGATGATGATTTCGATTGGCATATGTGCAGCGTTTTGGGAAGATAAACTTCGACGTACACCTGGTATTCTACGACGAGGATATTTAGACAATCAATATCAATACATTTACAGTGAATGGACACATCCACGACCGGGTGCAGCGATTGCTGCTTCGGTAAATAAAGATATTCTTAAAACGTTCGTGCGAATAAAACCGAGTTTTCGTTCTTTCAGATCTTTGCTATTCTCACTGGCGTTCTTTTCATTCTTGAGGCATGTTCCCGACCGATGTTAAACACTGGAGCTAAACGAATTCCAACAAGTTATACAATTCCTGTTACTTCTGAACGTGTTGTGATAAAGAATAACAAAGGTGAACGTATAATACCGATTGAAAGAATAATATGACATACTCGAGTTTCAATAGATTCATATGTAATTTTTTCCTATGCTTTTATTATATTTTAAAATCAATACAGAAAAAAAAACGTGAAATTTCACAATCGACAAAGTCCAGAACAATGTTTTATTAAGCTCTTTTTCTCTTTGTTCTACTTTAAAGGGTTACATAATTACGCTGAGTGATTTATTGTTTGTATTCAGAACAATGACCGATCTCACCGGGGAGAGATAACACAGATGCATAGAAATCAAGTAGTCACATTTATTAATCGTAATGAAAATCGACCGTTTGACAATTATATGACTGAATGATGAGTGAAGTTTTATTGATGATGTACGCTCTCACAGGAGATTAGAGAGTGAAATGATGTGTATATGACCTGTTGCGTTGTTTGGAAGATTTTTTTTCCGATAAAGCAAAAGTATGTTCATCATCGAACTGATATTACGAATACTACTGCATATGACAGATCGTTCACTCTTGCTCTCTTTACTGTTGGATGACGAATATTTATCAGATGTTTTGATTCGAAGGCTGTTATGATACGAGGTATCATGACATCTATTTTCCGACTATTTCTTTCTCATTTCTTTTGTTGCCGGTTCTATATATGTTGTAACATTCAATAAAAACAGTCAGTTATGTTTCGATAGTAACATCGAACACACGTCTCTTTCTTTTCACTCTCGAACATCGAGCATAACAGTGGTGACAACGGTCTGAAGAAGAAGAAAAGCAATTTTTCTTCTTTTAATTTCTGGATGAGCGCTTAACAAAGAAGGAATCCTTCTTCACTAGAAGTTGATTCTGTATTCGGCATTCAACAAACCAATTTACATTGCAACCATGATTAACAACGAAATATCCTCAAACCCAACCACCGATTCGAAAACAATGGAAGCGCCAGAGCAACCAGTTATTCCTCGACAAGTGCCACGACCACTTACGACTGACGAATCAATACGCAGTCATGTACGAATGTTAATGGAAGGTGATCGACTTGGAACGGACGAGTTATTTGACGCACTGAACAAATTCTTCGATGAGCAAAATTATTCACCATCACAGCGAATTACTTGCGCACAGATGTTTTTAAACGACGAAGGAAAAGCCTGGTACGAACAAAAGAAATGAGAAAGAAATAGTCGGAAAATAGATGTCATGATACCTCGTATCATAACAAAGGCAATTCGTATGCGAATGAAATCTTTCTTCAAAGAGGTCGGTGTAGATGACTTATGTCGTGATTTTGGTTTGAGTTTAATTTACAGCGAACATAAAAGATATAGATATCATCGAACAAAAATGTCAACAGATCAATATACATTAGTGTGGATCGATTTGGAGATGGACGGATTGGATTTGAACAAGAATTTCATTCTCGAAATTGCTTGTATTCTTACAGATTTTAATTTAACAACGATTTATGAAGGTACACCTACTTTAATTTCGTAACGTTTAAAAATTTGACTACGCTCTGCTTTCTCAAGGTCCTGATCTAGTAATTCATCATCCGAAAGCACTCATGGATGCCATGGGTCCTTGGTGTATGGAACATCATACAAAGTCAGGATTGGTTGAACAAGTCTTGAACAGTAGATTGTCTATGAGCGATGCTGAAACAAAGATAATCAATTTTATTGAGAAAACAATTTCATCGTCAACAGCAAACAACAAACGGTTGATTCTCGCTGGTAATTCTGTTTATGTTGATCGATATTTCTTAGAGAAAGACATGCCACGTTTAAATGCAATGCTTGATCGATCCATTCTTGATTGTAGCACATTAAAAGAACTAATTCGTCGGTTCAATTATCGGATTTATTCTCAAGCACCAGTCAAAGGTGGAAATCTTCATCGTGCGCTCGATGACATAAGAAATAGTATTGACGAATTTCGATATTATCAAACATTCGCATTCGAAGAAAAACAATCCACAGAAAACAAACGTATCACATCATCAAAGCCAGATATTTCCCAATATCTAGTATGGATTGATATTGCTGATAGTTCAGTGCATGGTATTCTAACTGATGAAAATCTGGATGTCATTGACGAAATCAACGGTGCAAAGACAAGTGATGATTTAGTGAAGTTTTTCCATCAAAATCGAATCTACTCGGAAAGAAAGGTTGCTGTTGCTGGAAAGCATTTGGGTCCGATCCGTGCACAACTGAAGATTCTCGCTCCGGAATTCAATGAGTTTTGTCATTATCGTTCGATTGACATTGATGTCGTGTCTGTTATCTGTGAACAATGGTTTCCTGATGTTTATAAGCAACGGCCTACTCATGACGAAAAAGAAAACAATCTGAAGAATTCCATCGAACTTCTTCGGTTTTACCGCTCAAGAATATTCAAATAAATGTTGATTACAAAAAAAGCTATAAAACATCGAAAAATAGTGGGAAAATACTTTTCGTCGTTTGTTTCGGTACTGTACGATTGTTTCGAATAGAATGCTGCTGCTGCTGTTGAGAAGCAGACGTTTGAAAAGATGATTTTAAATTACGAATGCATATGTTAACTAGTTCATAGACACTGTCGAGTAACGATGAGGCACTGGTATATTTACGTTGAGATAAAAGAAACATAACTTCTACAAAAGCGGAGAATGGTAAACCTAGAAAAGAGCACACTTTTGGAATAAATGAAGTCAACAGACAAAGAAAATTTTACCTGTCACAGGAACTCGTGACACGAATTGCTGCCATTTTCTTACTATCTGATAGTAGAGAATGTCAATTGACGATGCTGTGATTATTTCATCGATAATCCCACATGTACTATTCAAAGAATGAGATTGTTTTTTGAATGTGAAACTTTTACTAGCATACTTTGCAAATGTTCGAAATTGCGCATTACTCATTGTTTTATCTCCATGAATAACCACGAAGTGAATGTAGATATAAGCAATTTTATCGATTAGAACTAAATGTTGATACTTCGTTTTGTCTGATGATGGATAGATGAGTTGTAATCTTTTCGCTGAATTGAATCGAGATGGTGATCTTGGACGACTTGCTGCAGATTTCATCATTGAACGTCTTGCAACGGTTGCTGATCTACCGCGTTGCTCTTTAGAAGTGGCTTTCTCACGGATGGTTGGCTTATCTGTGGAGAGTAGCAACTCATGAGATGATTCAATTGATATTTTATCTTCGCATTCTTTTGACTTTCGAGTTGGTAATGGACGAGAAAAGTACGGATTTCGTTTGATATCAAACCGTGTATTTCGAGCACTTTTAAATCGTTCATTTCGTTCATCGATGCGACGTTGAGCAACTCTTTCCAAGCGTTGAGTTAATAATTCATCTTTCACTTGAATTTGCGCATGGCGAGTACTAAAAAGAATAATGTTACAGAGAAAACTAATCTAATTCATCACACACAATGTTTGCAATCTTTTCTTGGGTAAAGCCAATTTTAATGTTTCTAATATTAACGGCCGTTTAATCTCTTCATCGATCGGACTTGCATGATAGGTGATCTTCCCCGTTTCATTTTCTTTATCAAAATCAATTCGAAGCGATGGATTAGCATTGACTTCAAGTAGAACCGGTTTCAATTCATTCGTTAGAATTATGTCAAAACCAACGATCTATAAACAATCGATTAAAAGTCAATCAATCAAGTGTATCATTGCATACTTGAAAACAGGAAAGACTTTGCTTCCGTGTTAACGGTATTTCTAGCTCATATTCTACTCGTAAATTAGGTAAAATAGCAAGAATAGTTTTATTAACCATTTCAATAATTGATAATTTGACTTCTTCGATTCGAACATTACCATAGCTAGAAATTAATTGCTTCCAGACGGTGCTTAATTTGCGTTTACTTCCGTCTGTCTGATGACTATCTACAACATGTTTATAGTTTGAACTACGCTTGTTTAACGAATAGTTAGTTAAATGCATATAAGTTTGATGAAGATTGTCTGTTGATGGCGCATCGTAGTGCACTGTCGCAAAACGAACGAGCCCTTCGTCGTAGAGGAAGATTTCTAATGGATAAAGATTTAGAATGAGAGCGTAAATTCGCAAATCAAATTTCAAGCCATTCATCAGTAATGGTCGATCGATGTATTCTAAAAATATTTGATGAGTGCAGAGCGAACATTCAAAGGGACAAACCTTGGACCACATGCGGACGACTAGTGACAGTGCAATGTGCTGGATCTCGGAGTAAATAGATACCTTCGCCTTGTGAACCATCTAGATATGAATATATTAGATAGATAGATGAGACAATACAAAGTGTTGCCTGATGGTTTAACGATGAACGTTGTTAGTGATCGATGATGCATTTTATCTTGCTTATGAATGTAACGGATGTCGTCTTTAAATTGTTGATTTTGCTCGGGAAGAAACCATGTTTTAGGATAGAAATTGTATTCGTCCGGAAATAATAATCTCATGTTGTTCAACGAACGTGTGAGATGAACTTTACGCAACAAATCGCTCATACCAGGAAATTTATTCACTCGTCCTGAACTTGATGCAAAGTTAGCATTACCTTCATGAAAGGTTTGCGAGTGCCAGTAGATATCTGAATCCGACGCGGAAGGAAACGGGCACTAAAGGAATATTGCTATTAAAAGAAAACTTTTTGTCTGAATAGAGAAGATTCACTTCTTTCCAACGGAGCTCTCGAATGCACATTCTAACGACATCGAGATTGGATCTTGCTTTGCTTGTGTCTACTGTCACAGAGTTCCTTGTAACAGGATGATCGTCAGTCTTCGATGGTGGAAGATCCGTTTTCAATGGCCGCTCGATTGTTTTTGTAGAGAATTGACTGGTAGCAGATTTAATCGGTCTAGGACGTTTCGGTGTTTCAATCCTCTTCATCGATTTCAAATCTTCTCTATTTACTTGACTTTCTTGATGAACAAATACCTTCTCTTGTTCAATATTCTCATCATCGAGTAGCGAATTCATACTTGTACACTGTACCATTGCCTCTGCATCATCTTGATTTATGATTTGAGGTATCGATTCAATCGAAGGCGCTTCCATCGTAATCAACCGGTTAAGACGATTAAAATGTTTGACAACACACTTGTTTACATCAGTCGACAAAGAAGTAAAAGAAAGTAGTAGTATTTTTTCTTACGATTCTTTCAATCAGATTGATTGAATTCATAGGGTAAAGTCAACAAGCTTTATTATTGAAAATATTAAGTTTCACTAGAAACAGAACGTCAACCTTTTTGTCTCAAATCAGCATGCTCGACATATTTTAACCGTTTAATTCAGAGAAAAACGAAGACGTCCATAACAACAATCGATTGTGTTCAATGCAAAACACTTTTGTTCCATACGTCTATTCTCGTCAAAACGAAAAACATCTATTTTCGTTTAGAATTTTTTCATCTACTTCATAATTAAGCATCCATCTAACTTAACTTTCCAAAGATTTAACTAAGCACAGCCATGCGTTTCTCTCGAATAATTTGCAACTAGAATGCAAAATTTTCTGCTCGTATAAATCAGCTGTTCGAAATGCATACTTAACTTAAGCAAATGCATTTGTGAGGATCAACCAATCGAATTGCGAATAATATCATATGTGTGTATTGTGTATGCATTCAGTCAGTCAGTTGAGTCTTGTCTTTCATCCATCGGTCATTCCGTTGTTCATTCGGTTTTTTTTTCTTTTTCTTTCTTTGTAATAAGCATGTATTGAGTAATAAAATTTATCATACATATTTCATCTTTTCTTCTTTTTAGATTAGTAAACTTGATTCATACATTTTTGTGTGACAATCTTTGTTCTCTTTCGTCGCATATCTATTAGAAATACATATTATCAACAAATATCTCACACGAATACACACACACACATTTTTTCTTGATTTGACACTCGGTTTTTCTCACGTAATACGATTTCAACGATCGTTTGTTTATATTCTTCATGTTTGTTCGATCTCTAGTATGTTCAATGTCTCGGAACAATAAGAATAACAATAGTGTCGTTTTGTATCGAATGTTCAACGTTGTGTCCAATGGCTCATACACACACCAGTTCGAGCTCCTCAACTAGACGATCATTACGCTTATTAACGTATGTAGAAGGAAAAAAAAGCCATTTTTCTCACAAATATACATATATGTTATTATTTTTTCTTCTTCTTTTGTCACTTAGAGCCGAACGCAAATCAACCGCAACGATTGCACACAAGTCGAACGTTGACGGTAGTCGTCTTCTGCTCTGAAAATAATTTACATTACAAACTTTTTTTTCGTTTCTAGACGAAGACGAAGCAGAGGCAAACGAAGAAGAAGAAGAAGAAGAAGGAGAAGAAGAATCGCAACCAACATTACGTCAAGCTAAATTTAAAGCACTCGAAGCTATATCAATTAGTAATAGTAATAAACGTCGAAGTGAACTTGATATAAATACGAACGACGATCAGCAAGATATCGGCGTGGAATCTGAGGAACATTCCACTAGTCGGAAACGAACGCACTCAAAACAAGCATCTTCGTCCTCATCGCACCACAGTATTCGACATGTTTCGAATGCTGTAGGACGGCGGAAGCGAAATAAAAAATCAACATCGCGAAGTGAAAAATATTCTCCTAAAACATTGAAACGTCAACGACCATCGTCATCTGACGACGGCGGCGGCGGCGGCGGCGGCGGTGATAACGTCGACATCGATCGTACGAATCGCTCATCAGTGCAACCCAAAGCGAAAAGAAACTCAGCACCTATTGTGCAAAATCGCACACGTTCGAAATCCAATCTACGGAAGACAAGCGATTCTAATACTGACCTAGAACAACAAACTGAAGGTACAGACACGGGGAATCTTTGTGTACGACGAGGACCAGGTAAAAGCGAATAGTGACTTTGATTATCATGATGAATCGAATTTGATTTGTAGGTGGAAGAGAACTCCATAGCGTCGTAAGTGATCCATCGACTGCAAGTAGTAATCGACGATCACGTGTAACCACTCATCATCGTCGATATTCTAATAAAACACCTCCTAGCTATTTAACCACGGGTCAATCTTCTTCCAGGTAAGCGCTGAAACTTCAAACTGATTGACAGTGTGTAGATATTTATACAACTTACCAGCGATGACAGCTAATCTTTGAATAACAAGGCCTTTTTCAGTCGACATTACCATAATACACTATTTGAAAAGGAAGGAAGAAGAGAAACGAAGTCGTACACAGCTTCATTGACTTCGAATAACTTCCAAGTCATCTTTATCACCACAATAAAGAAAAACATATAAACAGGCAAATACTATCTATCAATAAATGTAATTAAGCATGACTGTGGTTGAAGTGAAAAAGAAAAATAGTTTGTCATTGGATTCTATGAATAAATTCAACCTTGTATACGCAAAACATCAAACATTTTCCTCCTCTTTTTTGGTTAAGGACGAAGTTTTTTTTTTCCTTCTTTCTCTCTTCTATTTATTATGCATATGCGAATGAATTTCTTCTTTTTACCCATATGACAAGCTTATTGACCTTATTACTTTGTTAGACATGAGGAACAAATTGTTAAATCAAAGCGTTTTTCTCTACTCAAATTTTTTCTCCTTTTGTTCTATAGCCGTTCGTCGGTGCCTGTCAACAACACCGGCAGTATTGACGAGCGATCGTGCGATTCAAACCCAAGTGTACTAACATCCACACATCCGCTACATTTGTTCAATTCATCAGCTTATTATCAGCAGATCAGTTCTCCACCGCCATCCTCATCATCTGCTCAATCGTATTCAGGGGTCGTGCCATCAGGATCCTATAATTCCTCGTTTGTTGCCAGCGCTGCATCTGCAAGTACACATCGACATCTCAAGCAATCTTTACCTATGTCAACTGAAAGTGACACTGACCCGGATAATAGTGCTAGAACGATGAGTCCATCCCCACGAGATGTTCTATCGGATTCCGCTTTTGCTCGTGCAGCTGCAGCAGCAGCTGCTGCTGGTGGACCAACAAGTGCCGCACTGTTTCATACCTTATCAGGTCGTGTTCAACATTTAATGAGTCGCGTTGGCGGCGGAAGTTCCTTAAATGCTATGAATGGACGTTTACAACAGTACATGCAAGGATTACAGGTGAGACTTAGGAACGCTCGAAAACTTGATCTTTTTCATCGTTATTCAATCATTTAGTCATCCGATACTGACCTTCGACTCTCAACTCTCAATGAATTATGTTCTGTAAGTTAGACAGAAGTGACACTCCCCGTGTGAACTGTTCTATTCTCTAGCTTCTTGTAATGAGCAATGAAGAAACATTACCCGGTTTTCAATTTCGACTTCTCTATCCACCATTACGTGACTGCCTAGCGGATGAAAATGAAGCAAACGCCGAGATCGCATTAACAGCTTGTCGAGCACTAACATATCTCATGGAAGCCCTACCACGATCAGCGGCACAAATTGTCGACGCGACACCCATATTTTTAAGCAAAGTAAGTTCATTCCATCGATCATTATCTTTGTTTAGTCATATTTTCCACTCTAGTTACGAAGTATCACTTCAATCGACATTGCCGAACAAGCATTAACAGCTTTAGAAATGATTTCGAAACGAAATGGCAAACAGATTCTTATGGCAGTAAGTTGTTTGTTGAAATTGAATGAAAAAAAAAACGAGTTCTTTTCTGCACCATAGGATGGAATCGGTGCTTGTTTGGAATATATCGAATTCTTCTCTATTACATCACAAAACAAAGCGCTAGCAATTGTTGCCAATTGCTGTATCCATATTTTAACACGTAATGATTTTAATTGCGTACGTGGTCAACTGGAGAACCTTTCCAATCGTTTGCGTTCGGATGATAAGAAAACCATTGAACATGTTTGTTCTATATTTGCACGTCTAGTGGAAAATTTCCATCGAGATCCATCGATTTTACGTGAAATCGCATCTACACAACTACTCAAAACAATGCAATCCATGCTTGTTGCTCAACCATCCCTATTGAATAGTGTCACCTTCGTTAGCATTATTCACATGTTTTACGTCTTCTCAGCATACTGTCCGATACTTGCTGTTACATTACTTAAAATGAATATAGCCGACACGATCCTATGTCTTCTGACGGGCTCGTCAGACGGCAAATCAACGTCGTCGTCAAAATCAATACCAATAACATACAAATCTGCAGCATTGTCTACGAATGAAGCACATACACTCCACATCTCAACCGTACAACACGTAAACAGTATTGAACTTATCTCACGCACGCCACAGGAATTGTATGAAATTGTTTCATTAATCGGTGAAATGATGCCTCGACTGCCGAACGATGAACCGCTATTTCAAGTTGATCAACTATTTCGTCGTAATACACTACCAAATCGAACATTTGATCCCACTTCAAATGGTTATATCCTGTGGCACTGGCAAGACGATCAAGGTATACACATAGATTACCAGACAAAACAAAGCTTAGCATGTTACTCTTGTGTTTTCTTTGAAGGTCAACTACGGCCATACTCATCGCAAGATTCTCGCACAATCGAATATGCCTGGCAACAACATGAAGAAGAAGTTCAATTAATGATATCTGGTCGTCATTATCTGATTGATTTACAACAACTACAACAGGTCAATGAAGAAACCAATCAAGCTCGATTTATCAAACGTATCATAACGCCTGATACCAGCGAACCACCCACAGAGTATGACATAATTAATATTTTTTCATCCATCAACAACATTAGCCGATCTCTTTGCAGGATCACCGACGAATCAACAAACACTCTGCGACAAGCAACAACGACAACAAATTCGATCTCCGATGCTCGAACTGAAATGATGAAAGATAATATTGAATTGTATAGTACATTTATAGAATCATTGTTTGCAGTACTTTATGAAGTATATTATTCTTCTGCTGGTCCAGCCGTTAAACATCGTTGTCTACAAGCTGTACTCCGTATGATCTATTATTCACCGTCGAATTTACTTGAGGTTATCTTGAAGCAACAATCGATTTCCTCTCACATTGCATCAATGCTTGCTTCCTCGGATTATCGAATTGTTGTCAGTGCGCTGCAGATGGCAGAAATTCTCATGAAAAAATTACCACAAATCTTTTCCGCATACTTCTATCGTGAAGGTGTTGTCCATCAGATTGAAATCCTTATTGGTTTCGGTGTCGTATCCTCATCATCATCATCATCAAATGTGACTTTAGCGCGCAGTAGTCACACAACTGGAAGCCGTAGTCAACTGGATCTTGCTCATTTAAATGAACACCCCGCGCCACATATTGAAGCTGTTGATGAACAAATACCGAAACCAACAACAACGGCAGCAATAGCAACAGCAACAACAACAGCAACAGCAGCAGCAGCACGTCGATACTATACGACTTCAGAATCGTATCCAGTGACAGCAAGAGTTGAGACACGTTCACAGCGCACTCGTCTTCCTAAAACATCTACTCGTTCAATGTTCGAAGAGTTTTCATCACGACCGCTGGTTGGACGAGAGACCGGTGCTTCGTTTTCTACTGGATCACTCGATATTAATCTTGGACGGGGTCGGCCAGCTCGTGGCGTTCTTCCTCCACCAGTTCTCTTTCGACCAACATCATCATTTGATCCATCAACTTATTATCCTCGGCCACCCGTTTACGTACCACCGTCGTATGTTTATACACCCACCACACCTGTTGCTGCGTCGCTGATCAATCAAGTGACACCTCCCCAGCAACATCAGATCGTTTTATCCTCTCAAGAAAAAGCGAAATTGAAAGAATGGATTCAAAACCAAGCCAAAGCATTTCGTTCAACCTATTTCTCCAACAACTCATCGACATCTAATCTTGCTCTACAAATTATCGAACGTCTAGCATCTGCTGTCAATGTCCTGCATGTTGGCAAAGATCCGATGGAAAATGGTAAAGCACTTCGTGACATTGCAAACATCATTGCAAAGGGCGACGTTTCACCGTTTGAAATGGTTCATAGTGGTTTAATTACAAAGTTATTTCAATATTTAACAGATGATATCTCCATACCAAACAACCGACCAGAAAGATTGAAGCAACTTCTACATATTTTTGTTAATATACCCATCGAAAATGATGACAACGCTTTAAAGCAATACCTTATCGAACTTCAACATAGTCAACTCAATCACAGCAAGAATCATCATCGAAATGAACACAATGTCTTGAGCCATTTGATTACAAAACTTCATGGATGTATTAATCAACTTGAACAGTTTCCAATTCGAGGTAAATATTGACGTATTCTGTTGTTTAATCCAATTGATTTCTGTGTAGTAAATGACATTGCTGGTCGGCCTGCTCATAGTTCTGCACTTCGTTTGTTTACAACTCATCAATTGAAATGTAATCTTATTCGTCATCCGCAATGTAAAACATTGAAACAATGGAATAGTGGTCCGGTGAAAATAGATCCACTTGCACTTGTTTCAGCAATCGAAAAATACTTACTTTTACGTGGTATTGCAAGTAATACGATGGTTAGTAATAGGAAGATTTAATTCAATTGTTTAAATGAGTTTTCATGATCTGTTCGAATCTAATCACCGGAGAAAGGAATTGACTTTCTAAACTGAAATTCCATTTGCCAGTTTGAGAACGAAGATTTTCTCCGAAAAAAATATTTCAAGCATCATTGATCACTATTCTTTATCGTTCGATAATGATAATCAATGGGAAAAAATGTTTGTGCTACACATACGCTTATTCTTTTGTTATAGGATGATCCAACAAACGCAATGGACGATGAAGAAAGCGAAGTATCGAATGAGTCCGATAGTGAAGATGTGATCAATGTCTTAGCACGGTCATCGATGATGAGATTAGAGTTTTTAATTAATGATCATGTTATTCCACACAATATGACTATCTATCAGGCTGTTCGACTGTATAGCGTTTCATCCCAACGAACAGGGTAAGTCTTGGTTTTGTTATTGAATCGATGGAAGTATTATTGCATCATATTTTAGTGATAACGAATCAGAAACTGATGCAGATGAATCAATATTTTCATCGTCAGCATTGTGGACACGTGTACATACAATAAACTATCGTCAAGTTAGTAATACTTCATCGACTGTACCTGCTGTGAGTACTGCTATTGGTGGAGCAAGTGCAGCGGCATCATCTACCCGTTTGCGACGATCCGCTCATCTACAAAGCTCTTCTAAAAAATCAATCAAAACTCCGAAACGTACTTCGACACTTCCTGGTATCGACGAATTATGGACAAACGGTCAATGTTCGAAGCCCAAATCTCTTCTCACTTCCGCTCTCAACGAATCCATTTCATCTATGTTAACAATCAATGATCTATCACTAAATGCAATATTTCTCCTCCGAATACTAAATGGTTTGAATCTATACTGGTACGATCTTTTCTACGACACGAACACAATTTTAAACCATCCAAATTCGACGTTAACTTTAACATCTAAAAATGAATTCTTCTCAGCCAAATTGACTTCGAAAGTTAATCGTCAATTACAAGATCCTGTTGTGATCATGATGGGGCAAATTCCATCGTGGATTACAGAAATGGGCTATACATGTTCGTTTCTATTTCCGTTCGAAACTCGACAAATGCTCTTCTATCCATGTGCGTTTGATCGAGAACGTGCAATGCAACGACTTCTAGATAGTTCAGACATTTTAACCCAACAACATACTAATGACCAAGCTGATCGTCAATCAATTATCCCTAGAATTGAGAGAAAAAAAGTACAGTTGTCTCGAGGAAACATTCTAGCTGAAATGGAGAAAATTCTCGATAATTGGAGCTCCAAACATTTCTTAGAAGTTCAATATGAAGATGAAGTAACATGACCTAAATAGTCTGTCTGACTATTACTGAGAATCGTTTTGTGTGTTTAGGTCGGTTTTGGTCTTGGACCAACATTAGAAGCGTATTCATTGTTATCGAAGGAATTACAAAAGAATGGACTGGAATTATGGCGAACAGATAAAACCTTCGATTCGATGAAAGGTAAATTTTAAGAAGAATGTATACTGAAACTTTGTATTCTATTTTCTGTACAGATAAAGATACAGTTATACCGGAATATGTGGATAATCGAAGTGGCCTTTATCCAGCTCCACTCGGTCGAAATGCTAAAGCGAGTACCATGACAAAGATTCGTCAGAAATTTAAATTTCTTGGCAAGTTCATGGCTAAAGCATTAATGGATTCGAGAATGGTAAATAGTTTACTTTGCTATTGAGCAATTCTCGATATGATCGTCGGGTGTTTAGATTGATATGCCATTTAGCATTGTATTCTATAAATGGGTATTAGGACAAGAAGAATCATTAAATCTTGAAGATTTGATACACATTGATGCGAACCTGTACGAACAATTTAAAAAACTACAATCGATTGTTCGTGCCCGCGATACACTCGTGTCGCAAAACTCGACAACGAATAGACAATCGGCAATAAAGAAACGACTAAAGTCCAGAGATGATTGTCAACAAGAAAGTTCGCCGTGTACAAATAGTTTTGATGAAAATGACGAACGATTACATCTCGACGGATGTAAAATCGATGATTTGTCGTTGGTGTTTACTTTGCCTGGCCATCCGAATATCGAATTGAAGAAAAATGGAAAGGATTGTCTAGTAACTATCTACAATCTCGATCAATATGTGAATGTAAGTTGAAAAGTAATTGATGAAATATTTTCTTGTTACAAATAATCTCTTGATTATAGTTGGTTGTCCACTGGACATTGATCGAAGGCGTTCGACGTCAGTTTGAGTCGTTCCGTGATGGTTTCAATTCAATCTTTCCCATTCATCATTTGAAATGCTTTTATCCTGATGAAGTACGTCAAATCGGAGAGAAAATTGTTGATACTATTAGCGAGATTTTGTTTAGCTTCATCAAGTATTCTGTGGCAGTGGATCAACCGAACTCTGGGATCTGAAAGTCTTGCTCGAATCGACACGTTGTGATCACGGATATAACTTGAATAGTCGAGCAGTGAAATGGCTATTCGATATAATGGTGAATTTCGACATTGATGAACAACGAGCATTCCTACAATTTGTGACTGGAAGTCCACGTTTACCAGTCGGAGGTAAGCACAAATGAAGTACTGAAATGCGCTTTTCTAAGGATCATTTTCAAGGATTTCGAATGTTACATCCACCGTTGACGATTGTACGAAAAACAGCAGAAAATAATAGTGATAATACCAATGCTGATTCGTCCTTGCCAAGTGTCATGACCTGTGTCAACTATCTCAAATTGCCAGATTACTCATCAAAAGAAATCATGAAAGCAAAATTGACAACTGCAATACGAGATGGTCAATATGCATTTTTACTTTCGTGAACATTTTCTTGTTTGTACAGAAAAAGAAATTCCATGTTTATACATACACATATCTTCTAACTTTTCCCCTTTCTCTTCGATTTATTCATCTGATTTGTCTGCACGCTTTGATAAAACTCCGAGAGCAAACATAATCTATTCATATTCTTAACGTATACGATGACCGACGGTTGTTTAATCAAAATTAAAAAGACAAAGATTCTGTTCGATGTAGTTTTTTCGTTTGGATCAACGTTTATTTCTCTCTTTGTGTATATGTAGTTTTGGGTTTTCTCTCTTTCTCTTTTGATTTGGCCATCTATCATTCTGTTCCTTTTTATCGATGTTAAACTTCTCTAGTTTTTCTCCTCTTTAATTATATTAAAAAAAAAGCCAAACTTCAGCAAAACATTCTCTTATTCGAATAAGTACATGAAAATTCTAGTAGTTTTCTTTTGTGTTATTCTAGATAGTCGTATTAACAAATTTTCAAACAAGTTGAATCTCTTGGAATCGATACAGGTCAGTCTCGACAATAGCATCTTTACTTGTAATTTGATTGGATATCGTACAAAACAGAACAATCCAATCGAAATTCGCAAGGAAATTTCCACAATCACTTGCTGATCATTCATATTGGAACGTTGTGTTTCTATTTCGATTGAAATCTTTTTAGATGAGTCAAGCACCGAATCCATTTACTCAGGCAGCTAGTCAAGGGTATGGTAATTTTGCAGAGACAGTTGACGAAGATGATGAGCAACATGCCAATGATGAAGAAGATGAACAGCAGCAAGGCGAAGAACCCGAAGGACCACAATCGCCTGAACCTGAAGAAAATGAAACAGATGAACCTAGTATGTTGTATTTTTCAGTTGTATTATCTAGCTGATTTGTTTTTCTATCTAGTCTTTACTCAAACGCAAGAACGTTCATATCCGACTGGTATGGATGAAGACGAAAATGTAGAACAGGAAGAAACATCCGAGCACGAAGAACAGCAAGAAGAAAATGATGATGAAGCAGGACCAAGTTCACCAGTGAATGACAATGAGGAACAAGAGGAAGACGAAGAAGAGCAGGATGACGACGACGAAGGTGCGAAGAAGAGCCAGTCACAATCACGTCGTCGTGTGCAAATTATGAACGATTCTGATAACGAAGACGAACCAGAAACGCAATCGACTGATGTTGTTAGCAAAGAGAAAAATCGTAGTTTTCTCAAGCAATTCATGTAAATTGTTTTTATTTGTCAAGACCTTCATATCTATTCTATTAATCTTTTTTTTCAGCACGGACAACGAAGAATCACCTAAGAAACATAAACGGCGAAGTGATGAACATCGCCATCATCATCATCATCATCATCATGAAAAGAAATCGAAACGTTTTCGAAAAACATCCGACGACGCAGAGGAAAACGAAGAAGTCGAAGAAAAAGAAAAAGAAACAACCAACGATGAAGCAACGTATGCGTTTACGACATAGTTCAGCGCAAAATTGACCGTATGTCATTTGAAATTTAGATCTGATGTTGACGATGTGATGGATGATATCTTTGGCAAAGATGGCAATGAAAATGAGGTATGTATATATTGCATCATAACTTCTTCTTTCTCTGAATGGGACATTTTATATAGGAAGGTGATGGTGATCGAGAAGAGGTTGCTGCTGAGCTACAAGATCTTCAAGATGATAAAGGGGATGAACAGAATGTGGACGAAGAAGACATGGATCAACAACAAACTTATGACGGTGAAGAAGAAGATGAGGATGGTGGTGATGAATCATCGTCCAAGGCCAACCAAGCGAAAGGGAAAAGGTGCGTCTGATCGATCGATAAAACTTCAGAAAAGATTACATATAGTTCTTTATTTAGTAATATCATCTACGACATTGATTTATACTTGGAGAAGAAAGCTGAGAGACGTCGTGGTAATCGCCGTCGCGATGGAAGGGGCGGTGATGTTATTGATCTCGCAGGCCCTGATGCCGATAAGCTTGTTTCGAAACTGATTGAACAAATGAAAATTGCAACCGAAGAAGATCGAATTTTCAATAAGAATCGACAACCAGCAACAGCGAAACTTCTACTATTGCCAATTATTGAGCAACATCTATGTCGAGCGGATTTGACTGAAATCTTTCTCGATAATGGAGTTTTGACAGTGTTCAAGGTAACAGACGAGTTGAGATATACGCAGAAAACAGGCTTTCATTGAATACCTAGGATTGGCTCAGTCCGTTACCGGATAAAAGTTTACCCAATATGAAAATACGTGAATCTCTTATTAGAATTCTACAACAAGTAACTTTTCATTGATAAATTAGCATACACTTCACGATTTTCTTCGTTCTCAACTATAGTTTGGAGGAATTAATGTTGATGCATTGCGCGATAGTGGCATCGGTAAAGCCTTAATGTACCTATACAAACATCCACGAGAAACGAAAGAGAATAAAATCAAATTGATTAAAATCATTCGTAAATATCCATTTTCTTCTTGTCGAAATCAGTAGAAAACGCTCCTGATTGGTTCTAGATGATTGGGCACGGCCAATATTCAATTTGGATACAGATTACAAACATCTGACTCGTGAAGAACGACAACAACGTGATGCTGATCAAGCGTCACTCAAACGGCAAACCTCTCAAACGGGAAAGCCGAAAAATCGTAGTGCAGATATGGACTTGCCTTTCGCGAGTAGCAAGTACGCTGTCGAAATGCAAATGCTAGACTAGTCCTTACTTTTAACGAATTTTCTTTAGACGCCAAGGCAATGACGATGACTTAAACGAAGAAGATTGTCCACGTGCTCGTGTACCGCGACCATCCAATAAAGATTATGTTATTCGTCCCGTTTCAACAGTCGAATATTCCGACAAAAAGGCATTGATCTTGTGTTCGCTCTATTCGTTTGTATTCATCTTCCGTTTGTCTAGGGTGACGGCAAAAAGAAGACCATCTCCCGTTTAGATGAACTCAAACGACGTCAACAAGATCGAAAACGACTCTCCAAGCCCATGCCTATAGTCAAACTCAGTATTGAAGGAAATAAAATGCACTTATAGACCAAAAAGGGACACACTAATACAAATTTTCTGTTTGTTTTCCTATATGTTCAAATCTGAAAGAGAAAAAAAATAACATTCATGTCAATATGTAATTCTCTCGTTTTGTATTTATTTTTCGTTTCTTCTGCACTAAAGAAAATGTAATCTATTCGAATCTAGATCTTTCGTTCATTGCAAAAAAAGAAAAGAAATGACGATTAACGGTGGTTTTGCACTCAATGGAAATCAATCATTCCAAAGTTTAACCGGTACGCCTCTTGAGATGTGTTCGAATTCGCCGTTAACCGGTTATTTTCGTAATGGTATTTATTCTCCGATGATTCCGTAAGCGAAAAAAGATATCTTTGCTTATTTTGAGGTTATTGTGCGACATGTCCCGATGATTATGGTTTACATACCGTTTGTGCGCAAATGACACAAGAATTTCTTGATTTTACTCGCTCGAAAGGAAATGACTTATCGACACCTCATCCGCCTTCATTTCCCGGCCTGAAAGAAGGTGACAAATGGTGTCTATGTGCATCCCGTTGGTTTGAAGCATTCCAAGTTGGAAAGGCTCCACAAATTTTTGCTCGTGCCACAAATGTAGCAAATTTACAACAAGATCAAATCAATAGTTTACTTTCGAAAGCTATTGACATGGCCTAAATATAGGCGATTCTTATGCAGTTTTGTATTATTCAAGCAGTAATAGTTGTTTTAATAAAACCAAGCGAAATTTGTGAATTTTAGAAACAAATTAGAAGTAACATATCTCAGACTGTAAGCACACAATACAACAGGAATTTATTTTCGATATATATGACAGTTACAAAACAACATTGGACACAAATCATGTCCTATTTATGTAAGGTAAATGTTCTCTTGTGTCTCATATAAATCTTAATGAAGAAAACTCGTTTAGATTCATTTTCATAGTGTTCATTGTGATTACTTGATTCAGTGTGTTTAGTAGCTGATCGATTATTTTAATAAAAGATATTATCGAATTTGAATTCTTTTTCTTGGATTGACTTGTGATTCAATGGCGTTTACTTGTAAAGAATTTCTTCTACCTCTATGATCAAATTTAGAACAATTATCGTTGTATCTCATCATCTGGGGTTATGATCGTTTTAACCCTTTTCTTGATGGAGATAATTTGAAAATAGATGTTATTTGTCACATACGAAAGTTAAAAAATTTTGCGTTTAATATTTATTCGATTACAGAATATCCTATTAATTTACCATCAAATCTAGACATTCAACGTAAATTTTATCAAATAGTTCCTCAGGTGACTTATTCAAATCTGTTCAACACGTATTTCTTACAGGATTAGCTTTGGAAAACGAATCACTGCAAACCAATGAACGATTAAAAACTGAACATTTACCGATTATTAAATATCCCTATCTTACTTAACTCACTCTCGTAGACACTCATCATGATTACATTGAACAATTTTTAGATGATACGATGACTTGTCTAGCAGATGATATTCGTCTCGCCATCGCTTACCAGTCTTTACAATCAGTAACATTCAACTTGAAAAGGAATACAACGCGAGTTAATTGTAGTAAAGTTAATAAATTATGTGTGGATAGTAGACTGGGAAGTTTTACGGATCTCAAGAATCATTTTCCTTATGCAAAAAGTACAATCGAGACGATTCTGTGATTGATCAGCTTCAAATGAAATATTTTTACCATACAAACTATTTTTTCATAAAAGACATTCCCAGCAAAAATTTTAGCTGCTGTATTACATGTTGCCGCGTTGGACAGAACTTTGGTTGATTGCATGATATAGCTATGAAACAAATGTTAACTTGAATTTTTAATATTCTAATGAATTTTGCAAATGAAAAATAACATTTATCTTACAAATATTAAACAGAACTCTGAATATATAGACCGGATCATCGGTCAAGACAATGACGTCGGTTTAAATCCAATTTTGATCATTTTAGAATATTTACATGACGCAAAATTCCATTTAGAAACATTTCTTATTGAAATCATAAGCAAACAAAATTGACAATATGAAATGAACCGATGTATATATTTGAATAAGTTAGAAAATATGAGCAGTTAGAATGAAAAACAAAATAACAAAAACGGACAAAGCAAAACACGAAAGAAAGAAAGAGAGAGAAGGCAAGGGAAACAAACGGCACAAGAAGAAGTTGTTCGGGATTGGCTTTTTTGTAACGCGAGTTTAATGTACATCTTATCTAACTACACACATATACATCTCTATCTAGGAAATACATTTCAATGTATGTCATCATATCTCTATGTACAATAACAATGCACAAAACTTACATACGTACGTACAGAAGAAGAAAAACACACTAAACACCAAAATATGTTCACTAAGTGGCATAGAGAAGAGCACACGGACAAATACATACTAAGAATGTATGTGGATAGACGAATAAATAAATAGAAAAAAAACACAGATACATTAACATATATATATAAATTGAAAGACAGATGAAGAGAAACGAACTATCTCTCTTCTCGTTTAGCGATTAATTGTAGTGGAAAAAACTTTGCGCTGGATGTTGAAAGGTGGACATCATTGAATTATAAGTATTCGGATCGAACGTAGGTGGTGGCTGTTGTTGTTGCTGAACGTTTTCGCTTTCCCAAAGATGACGTACAGCTTGAATCTTATCAGCTAAACCTTGCTGACTATTTACAGACGAATGATCATATGAGCCATCTTGTACTTGCGGATGCGTCGTCATGGAATTCATGTTCGTTTGTTGCTGTTGTTGTTGTTGCTGTTGTAACGAAAGCATTGAAAGAAATCGAAGAACATTCTAAAAAAAACACGATCGGATTCAGCAGTTTGTTTATGTCTGATCTAATGTCGAATGTTTAGTCTCCTTGCTCAACGCAAATTTCAGATTGTGTTTCGGCGGACGAACGGAAAAACGAAACGACGATCGTGTTTTTCTATTATTGTTTAATTAAGAACTGTAATTTATATTTTCATTAATCGATGATGATATTTAAAACATTTTCCTGTTCGATATCATCAACGATCGAGAACATTCCTTGTTTACATATGTTGCAATTGTGATCGAGGTCTCGATTTGATCAGACATCCTTCACACAAGAATATCATATTAGACCAAATCGAAAATTAAATGAAACATATTTATCAATGGATATCATCGAAATTAATCAGACCTGCGCGCATACAGAGACGTTTCCTTCAGACATCTTACGTAGCAATCGACGAAAAACGAGAAAACACATACACGTTCTTACCTGTTCGAACTGTTGCGGCTGTTGCATAGGAAACATCTGTTGTCGAGCCCAATTGTGCTGTTGTTGATGCATAAACATGGCTGCCGCCATTTCATTCATTTGTTGCTGTTGAGGCACGGAAAACGTTCGATTCATGAATGGATGTTGCGGAGTTGCCGCACCGAACCAACTTTGATGTGCTGGTCTGGGCTGTTGATTTGATGGAATGCGTTGATCAACAAATGCGAAATCCGTTGACACAGGTGTCGATGTCAAACCATATTCATAAGCGAGTCGAGCATCATCCACTAAACTCTGCTCCATCATTTGAGATGAATACATATGTAAATGATCAGGTCCGGATTTTGTATGATTGAATCCTACGAAAGAAAATTTCAATTTGATAACTGATTTAGTAACTGTTTTACTAACCATTGTTGACCATCATTGATGGTGTTGACAGCTGATGTTGAATTTTCGATTTCTCTAATCGGGCTTTCATTTGTAAAGTTTCCGTGATTGATAAAGGATTTTGATGTCGCCGTTCGATGTGATAGTATTTACATTTCAAACCATAGGTACATTTCTTCCCATAGGGACAGAGTGGATAGTGTGTCTCACAATCATTGCCATCTTCATCATTAACAATTGTTACTAATAATGGTTGGAAACTAAATAAGAAGACCGAATGAATGACGCTTCATGAAGATTCAAAACTTGTCGTCATACTTATCGTTTTGAAATCGATAGCGAATGACTTTTTCTTCGAGAATTTGCTTATAGATCGTAAAGTCCAGGATAACATCTTTGAGTGAGACATTCGTGATCAAATGTCCTTTGGTTTTCTGAGAGAATTTCAGCATTTCACTAATATGCGTATATGAATTAGACTTATGAGTTTGCTTGGACATTCGATTAGTATAAACAAGAAGGTTTTTTCGTTCGAGATCACGTAAAGATTTCGATTCGGAAAAGCTTTGATCATGTCGATGATTTTTCAATGAATACGGCAAGACAACAAACACTTTCTTATGTCCATGAGAATGTAAATATTTCAAACATATTTCAATTGCACGCCATGAAAATGTATTGTTCCCATAGCTAAAACACAAAACATAGTCTCAATATGTAGTTCGAGCACAAGTTTTACCTAAATGCAAGATCAGCACCATCAATAATATAAACATCGTGCGGAATAGGTGTATCTGAACAATCTGTGTCCGTTGTAGGTGGAGAAGATGTTTTATTTGACGACGATGATGATGATGATATCGGCGGTAAATTGGGTGGTGGTGACGACGACGACGAGCCATTGGAACTACTGTTGACTTCAGCTGTGCGTACGATCGTTTCGATGAATTTCGACATATCATCACCATCGTTTTGTTGTTGGATGACACTTTTGATTAGTTCATAGTCGTAACCCATTGAGAGACCTTTATTGATTTTTAAAGCTAATGCTGGGTCATCATCACTACCACAACCGGAGTCATTTTCATGCTGATTTTGTACAGTTTTCAAGGATGACGATGCTGGCGGCGATGATGAGCACGAACTGAGCGATGATTCATTGTGAAGATCGAGAAACGGTGACAGTTGATCGTTCGGATCGAAACTCGTGTTGTTGTTGGTCGTTGACATTGTTTACAAGAAAGAAACTAGTAGAAGAAAACACAAAATTTTAGCAAAGGACAATGTGCGCCTGGAGAAAATGAAAAAGTGCTCGGTAAAATATATTTTGTCGTATTGATTAAGACGTTATATAATAGTTGCAGTTTATATAGATTCTTCATTTCAATAAAGTATTCTTATCATTTCTCTCATCTGTGTCACTGCTAAATTAGCACTAAAAATAAACATCATGTGTAAAAGAAAAAATAATAATTTCTACGCATGAATAGAAGACCGGTTCGTTCGTTTCGTATAAACATTCAGCGAAAAAAGAACGCAATAGGAAGAGAGAGAGAGAAACGGAGAGAAAATAATATTGATTATTTCTTTCTGATCAATTGCCTTGATTGAACACGGCGAGCGAATGGGGCAGCCGGTCGTTTTATACATGTACGCTAGTTACTTACTCATCTACAGATGGCCCTTTTTCGCTAACGCTGTTGTAAAGGGTAATCAGCTGTTTGTCGTTCTTTTTCTTTCTTTTTTTCTCTCCTAACCCACATATGATCTTCCATATGATTTGATCTTCTAGTCGTGTACAAGTGGCATAGAGGGCTCAAAATCGCGAATGAAAATAAATAGCATAAACGATGAGCGAGAATCTAACAATGGAAAACTTTAACGAAAAAAGAAAACAAACAAATAAAAAGAAAATTCTCATTTTTCTATGATTTACATCTATGCAAGCCGGAATAGCTTGTATTTCATGGAATAATTTGCATTGTTTTGCTTATCTAATCACGAATCGATACAAAATATATTCCCCCTAATTCTCAAATAAATTTTACACAAAAAGAAGATGTCTTTCAATGAAAAATACGAGCGAAATAACAACAGGACAAATGATATGAAGTGCGAATAAGCCATACATATATTTTTTGTTTGTCGTCCACAATTTATAGAAAGACGACAACGCCTACCATCCCCATTTGTGCGTAGTCGACAGAGGACACTTTTCATCCGTTCAAACAGATTTATTTGCAAATCAATCAGATGTTTTCTTCGAATATTCACTGAAATTTTCATCGACGCTTTTTTTTCTCCTATGTGTGACTATCAGAGACAGAGTACGTTCGTAGCCGGAATCAAACGTTGAGTTGATGAGCACGACGTCCGAAAAAATGCTCCCACATTTTCCATAGTCAATTTTGAACGATTTATTTTTTCGAAATAAAAAAACAAAATTTCTAACCTTAGAGAAGTCAGTTCCAAGTCAAGTTTTGCTCCGAAACAATTAACGGCGGCCGCTGAAGGTAACAAGTAATGACTTTTTTTTTCATTTTATACTGGTTAATTATGATGTTCTGTAATGTTAAGAAATTGGGTAGAATGCAACAAGGAGAACGAAAAACAGAAACGGAAGAAAAACAAAACATACACACATTCGATCATGCTTCTAATTTGTGAGAATAATTAAAGGGTGTGAGTAGTTCAGAGTTCGCCTACGTGCTAAGAAAGCTACCTGACTTGATTATACTCGAATTAATTCTCTCTGTGGACAACTTACCAGCTCGTGCTCAACGTTGAGAAAGTTTGCCAAGTGCGAATAACTATAACGGCCTACAAATGTGAATAGAAAGCATGAAACCAAAGATAACTGTACATGTACGAATAATGATGTCTAGTGATAGGAAATGGTGTGATTTTCATGAGTGGAATTCTCAGATACCGGTGCAGTTGCGATCTATACAAGTCTGAAGCAGATGGTTTGATTGATGGCGCCCTCTATCACGTACCATGATGAATAAATATCAAAAGTAAAGTTGGAATTGATATATCTTTCCATGAAAATCGTTATTTTGTTTTTCTAATTAATTGCAATGAAAATTTAACTTGCAAGTTTCTTCAATAGAGTGGATTTACTGAATTTCTAAATTCCATTAAAAACCCATCGTATAGTCCGTGTTTATTTGGATCGATTTCCACAAATTCATTTTAGTTTTTATATTCCATTAGAAAATTTTGCTCATGTCACGTCTATTTTAGATCGAACATCAAGAATAGTTAAGTCTCATATAAAACATCCGCATGAGTCATCGAAAATTCGAACACCCCCGTCATGGTAATCTTGGATTCTTACCGAAAAAGCGAGCACGTCGTCATCGTGGCAAAGTGAAATCATTTCCAAAAGATGATCCCAAAAAACCAGTTCATCTTACCGCTTTCATTGGCTATAAAGCGGGTATGACGCACATTGTCCGTGAAGTCGATCGTCCAGCTTCAAGTAAGCAATGTTTTTCTTTTCACAAGTCAATCTAATTCATCTCCGTTGTTTTCTGTGAACTAATTTAGAATTGAACAAAAAAGAAACTGTCGAAGCTGTAACCATCATCGAAACACCTCCCATGGTCATCGTTGGTGTCGTTGGTTACATCGTTACACCACGTGGTCTTCGTGCATACAAAACCATCTATGCTCAACACTTGAACGAAGAATGTCGTCGACGATTCTACAAGAACTGGTATTCGTCGAAACGAAAAGCTTTCTCGAAATATTCACAAAAATGGAATGATGATGCCGGAAAGAAAGCACTTGACAATGACTTCAAGCAAATGGCAAAATACTGTAAAGTTATCCGTGTGTTAGCTCATACACAAATGAAACTGTTACGTAAACGACAAAAGAAAGCTCACATCATGGAGATTCAATTGAACGGTGGTACCGTCGAACAAAAGATTGCTTTTGCTCGCGAACATTTAGAAAAACAAGTGCCCGTCACCCAAGTGTTCTCCAAAGACGAAATGATTGATACCATCTCTGTCACCAAAGGTCGCGGCTTCAAAGGTGTCACATCACGTTGGCATACAAGAAAATTACCACGTAAAACACACAAAGGTTTACGTAAAGTCGCTTGTATTGGTGCTTGGCATCCAGCCCATGTTTCACGAGCTGTTGCACGTGCTGGTCAAAAGGGTTACCATCACCGAACAGAAATCAACAAGAAGATCTACCGTATCGGCGATGCTGTTCAAGTCAAAGATGGTAAAACAGTGAAAAATACCGGCTCAACTGACCATGATCCAACTGAAAAAACCATCAATCCAATGGTATTGCAATCCTTTCCTTGCAATCTATATTGATTCTATTGATCTTTATTATATTTCTAGGGTGGTTTCCCACATTACGGTGAAGTTAAACAAGATTTCATCATGATCAAAGGCTGTTGCATTGGTCCAAAGAAACGTCCAATTACTTTACGTAAATCATTGATTCTCAATCCGAAACGTTCACACCGGGAACAAATCGATTTACGTTTTATCGATACATCGTCCAAATTCGGACACGGTCGATTTCAAACTCACGAAGAAAAGCGCAACTTCATGGGTCCACTCAAGAAACATCGTCTCCAAGAAGAACAACAGACAGCCCAACCATCATCAACAACAACAGCACCAACACAATCCGCTTAAAGTTGTCATTGTTGTTTTTCTTTTTCGTTTATGCTGCTGTTAATCAAACTTTTGTTTTGCACATGAATCAGACGAAACAGAAAATAAAATTCGAACGGCAGTTAAATCACAAGAACCATGCCGATTTCACAATAATATCGTGTCTTCGACCTACATGCTCGATCTTTGAACAATAAATTATTTATAGAATAAATATCAACCTTTCAAATACTCTACTTATTGTCCTCTCAAAAACAGTGAAAGATGTGTTACATGTGAGATAATAGGTTCTCGCTTATCAACTAGGCTAGAAGAACGATGCGCATATCTGTAGAAGAGAGCAACGATATTGGCAAATCCAATTTTGTTTTGTAACTTTCTTTATACTAAAAGCTTCCAACGACGAATCCGTTACTGTTCATGCACAATAGGGTGATCTTGTAGGATATTAAACTAGTTTGGCGCGTGTATTTTACAGCATTTCATTTGCTCGCCCGCCAGTTGATACACTGAGGTAATGCAAAATAGAAATATCACGCCTACTTTTGAAAAATACAACCATACCTATTTAGATGGCAACCACCAGTACCTGTGCCTGAATGATTTCATAAAGCAATCAATGCTACACAATCGCCTCAGACCTGTCCGAAGATTGTCTAACACGTCATCACCGGCAAATTCTCTGCCGACCATGTTTTTTATTCATAATGGTGGCTTTCCGTATGGTTATGCTACTGAGCCAATTTACGAAGCCGAGCGTCTTGTTAATACCACTAATATAATCGTGACACTGATTCAATATTGATTAGATAAATATGAAGTTTCTCTTCGCAATCTATATCAAAGTATGTTGAAACCAGATGTGTCGGTGTTTTTGGCTACTGAAAACGGTCTCAATGATATCAAAGACAATTACAGAATTCTCGCGCAACGTTTAGTCACTGCTTGGGTCAAAGGGAATATTAATGCGCTCGGCAGTGATCCAAATTAAGTTTGAATTGGCGAATGCTTGAGCCGCTTTACTTCTGACTATTTCATTAGTTAGATAGTGCTATTTGGCCAAAGTGCTGGCGATCAGTATATATCTATGGGAAAATTGCTTCTTTGATAAAATCTAGAGCTTATTTGGAATATCGTCGCACTAGGTGTTATTGCAGACAATAGCATCTTTACGATCTCGCTTGATGAATGATATTATCGCTGCTCAAAAGGCTGTCGACGACAAGTTAACTCTACTCAATCTCTTGTTCTTTTTTGAACCTATGGCTGTTGGTCGTTGGCAATATCATTGTTCATGATCAACTATTGGATAGTGCAAAAAATATGTCATTTCCATTGAAATCGTTGTTGATTGGTACAACGAGAGAAGAATGTCGTGATTTCATCTTTGGAAATTATAGTAAAACAGTATCACCTAGTGAATACGTTGCGTTGGTCATTGCTCTCTTCGGAGAAAAGGTGTTCAAAGTGCTTCATCACTGTCCGTCAGATCTTTCCGACAAGAAACGAGCTCTCATATCGCGTGCTGGCACACACTGGATATTTGCCTGTTCGGCTCGAGTCTTTGCTTGAAAAGTTGCGTCTCGTTACTACGTATATGGCTATCCATTCGATAGAGAACATTCTCTCGCATGTTCAACTCACGCGAGTCATGACGATGAATTTCCTTCTGTATTTGAATCCTATTGGAATAGTTTCGGCGATGCTGGTCTGCACGTGTCTCAAAATGTGGCCACTTATTCGACTCAAGAATCCAACGAGCCATTCCGAGTACCAACACCATGGGCAAGAATCACTAATAAAAACGAGAGATATATATTCATTCAACATCTATTTCAGATGGAAGAAAACTATTCGAAGGATGATTGTAATTTTTGGGATCACATTGGTTATAAATATCTTTCTCGTTGAATACAAGTACAATACGAGAAATCCATCAGTTTATTTAAATAATTAAGAGAAGTTCGAGTGTCTATTCGTGTGACGAGGATTACAATTCATTTCGAAGAGATTAATTTATGCATGAGATCGAATTGCCATCGAAGAATGTAACTAAAAATCGTGTTACATTTACACGACCACAAACTATTTGCTCAATATAAGAACTAATCACATGTAAGCCAATCTCAACAATGATACAGATTATTGCTGCCAGTATCATATTTCTTTACCGATAGTAATTATACCGTCGTCAATCTGTCGTCAAGCACAACTGTAACAATACTAAACATATGTTGTACTCTATGTTCCTATCATTAGATCAGGCCAAGGAAACATTGAATGTGTCTACAACACAATAACTCATGATTAGATAAACATATTCATCGCAACTCTTCCATTCAATCAGTTATTGTTCGATTGATGCTGTCGCAGTATACTTCAACAAGATATTTTTGTTTCTTTCTCTCTGTCTGTTACACATTCCCATAATAGTAAAAAAAGAGGCTACTCATAAGTGTAGTAGGTGGGAGTGAATCATATGGTGTGATTCCATTTGCTGATCGATTGCATCTATGAATAATAATGAATGGAATTTTTGTTTGCAATTTGTTTTTTTCCTTTAACTATACAAATGTACAAGCTTCATAAAAAAAACGAACCGTCGGCAAATGAATACAAACAAACACTCATCATTGATTCCATATGAGTGAAAACAACAGATTACAAAATCAAACCAACAAACAGAAGCAACAGAAGAAGAGAACGAAGAATAGGAGGTGCATAGCTTTTTCCTTTGTCATCGTGGCACAAAAAAAACAACCCAAATAATAAAATGCAAGAGAGAAGAGACGAAAAAAAAAGACCGGTGTAAACCAATGAAACAAAACGCTAAAACGGTATTGTATGTGATTTGTTAAATCGTACTATTTTGAAGAAAGCGCTCGAAGAGAAACAACAAAAACTTTTTCGCGCGATCACACACATACAAACGCAGATAGGACAAAAGGATGTGTATCACTGTCCTGTCGAAATACTTGAGCTAAACACAAAGAAATGAGCAGTTTTTGGTCTTGTTTCTTGAATACACACTACAGACAAACACAGAGAGAGAGAGAGAGAAGTGGAAGAAAAAAAATATATGTATATATTATTTACAGACAGACGAACCAAAAGTACAAACCGGGCTATGTAACGAGGAGACAAAGACAAAGAAAAATTTTGTTAAGGTGGTGGATAACGCAGGCTACGCTGTAGCAAATGTTCTTGCAAGAATTGGGCTACTGCTGATGGTTCACTAGATATTTGCTCATGATGGTGAACTTCTGGACTTGATATATGTGGTAAATCTATCAAATCAAAGTTTCATGTATAAGTAGCAGATTCGCTCAAAGTAAAACTCATACCTGATCTTTGGATAATTGTATCGTCACTTTCGTTATAAGTAATTTTTCGTTTCTTTGGCGGCTTCTGGTGTAGATCAATTTCGTGCGTTGCTCCTGTCGTCAGCTGTTGTTTTTCATAGATATTTATCGTCTGTTGATAAATTGCATTTGTTCCGGATGGTGACGGTGGAGTTTTAACGTTAGCTGGTTGAAATTTTTCATGAATCATTGCTTTGAGTTGTGCAGGTAGATCCTCTTGCTGATGTCCGTCTGACGATGATGTTTGTTGAATTTGATTGATATTCGCTAGTGCATCGTCACCTTCTAAGTGTCGTATAGCTTCGACGATGGTTTGTAGATTCCGTCGAGAAACAGTGTTATTGGTATCTAGACTTTGCGCCCTGAGCTGACAACGTTCGACAATAACAATTTCATTATCGTGATTTTGATCAACAGAATTGGTTTTATAGCAACGTTGACTAGGTTGACTTTGTTTCACAATCATATATGTCGTATCTGAAGTTGTAGTTGGAGTCGATTGTTTGACGGTTCGATAGAATTTATCAATCGGCTAAAAGAACAGCGCATCTCAAATAGTGTTTCGATAAGGGAAAGCCAATTGAACTTACGGATGGCGACTGATCATCGTTGGGTGTTTGAACGTATTGTGCATGCCAATATGTTTGACGGTTCTTGACATCATCGAAAACATTATTGGCAATGGGTTTGGTGTCTTCATTACTTCCAAGCAACGGTATAGTTTCATCGGAATCTATAAAAGATATTTATCAATGTCATTTTGATGTAAAGGTTAGTGGATAGCTAACTGTCAACGACAGTGGTTTGTTTTTGTCTAACCGCAGAGAGGAAAAGAGAAAAAAGCGGCGTTGAATACTCGCGTACTTACCATTCGTTGATAAATGTCGTTGAGCTTGCAAAACACTTGAAGAATCGATTTGAAAACTTTTTATCAAGATGCGAAATTGTTCATTCTGAGATTGAAGTTTTAGTTTTTCATTTTCAAGGCTCTTTATATGGTCAGCAGCTCGTTGAAGGATACATGCCTAGCAGATGAAATATTAACTCGACGAATATCAAATCTTTCGAAACATACTTTACTAAGCTTTTCACCACAGGAATGAGGAATGAGTATTTTCAGACTTTGAAAACCAGTATTGATCGATTGCATACGACGGCGTTCATTGGAATTAGCGATTTCACGGCGTACACGTTTTTCTTGTTCTAATTGAGTATTTGGAGACATATCCGAACTAATATAATTAGAAGAAAAACAAAACTAGTACAGATATATTCAAATAAGATAAGATATGTGACTGCAATACGATCTTCTTCTCTATATTATTCATCAGTTACTCTGACAGCTTGTCTATGCAACTGTCTATCAACGTATAACATAAATTGAAGAAGTGATGACATGCAAGTGGATCTGTTTTTTTCTTTCTGTCTCTCGTTGTTCTACATATGTTGATATGCATATATTCGTAACTAAACTGAGCGACAGTCAATCAATGTATCTGAACGAAGAAGAGAACAAGCAACGTGTGTGTATGTATGTATGTGTATATACATATGAACATATACATACGCTCACACATATGTGTATCGTATTCCGATTCAGTTTAGAACGAACGAGAGGAAATTCTCTCTTGGCTATCAGCCAACCACCATTCATTTTACGCATACGCACGCGCACACATGCGGAAAGAAAGAACGAGAGTGTTCTTCTTCCTTTGTATTTTTTCTTGTTGAACACATACCTAACGTGACTAGTAGCAGGTGATGTATTTGTGGATAATCGACGTTGTAACGGTGATTCAGGCATTAGGTTAAGATAATGTTATTGTTACGTTCGATTCGGTGTATTGTTATCCACAACATAGCAATGTGACATTCACTATACGCATACGTTTCGTAGTGTATATATCGTTCTATAGGATAGGATAGAAAAGAAAAAATTGTCACACATATAGATGACGAGGAACAGGAGGAAGATAAATAGTATAGGAATAGTAAGGAAGAATAGGAAAAATTCATTGAATACGTACGTTTTGTTTTTTCGAGGAAATATTGAATTTAAAGTATCTATTTTAAGAATTAGTCGTAGTAAAAGGACGTATATAACTCGATGATAGAGACGCGAATCAACTCGATGATGTCGACGAGAGAGAGTGTGTGTGTGTGTATGTGTGTAGGGTAATAATAGAAACCAGAAAAGAGAGCGCACGAGAAGAATAGAGAGAGAGAAAGGAATGCGAACGAACGACGACTAAGAGGAAAAAGCACAAACAGAGAAAAAAATGGTGTCTTATTTTTCATTAACGGCGAATCAGCTGCACGACACAAGACATGCATAGACACACAGCAGAAGAAGAAGAACGAAGAAACAGCTGCTCTCTCTTTCCCTATCCATCCATCGCATTTGTATGTACGTTAAGTTGTGAGGTGGCGTGTGAGCCAACCAATAGAAAAAAATCATGCGTTGGAAGAAGAGAACAATAGTTCTTCTTTTTCTCTATTCAAATCACATGATGCTCGACAACGCACGCACTTGGTTGAATGCCAATAACATTTGTTGGATTGGTTACTGCTCGTCGATGCGTCTACATTCTCTACTCTTTCCTCTTCTCGACAGCGCGAACCAACTGAGGAAAAAGAAGAAGAAAGACGTGTTTTTTCTTTCGTTCCTTAGTGTATACAACTTCTATGAATAGAAGTCATATGAGCGAGAAAAAGAATGAAAATTAACCGGGGGTAGTAACAGCAGAAAGCTGATAGTGACGATGTCGTGTCGTTTGAATGCGTTGTTATCATATACGGTGTACCGAAACATATGCAAGACAAGCCAACGAGAATAAAATCGAACACAACTAAGCGAATTATAACTCTCACGACAGGAAAGAAATTGAAGAGAAGAAATTATTTGGCGTCTTGCCAAACTGACATTTAGCCAAGAAATCTCCTTAATGAAATATTGATGACGTCATGTAGCGAAGCGTTTGACGCAAGACAAAGCTCGTCATCGATGAAGAGAACGATAGTATTTGGCACGTAACGAGCAAATGTGTTTGGTCTGGCTCATTGCCAGGCCAAACTGAATAATGAGTTAAAAGCATATGAAATTGTCGACTTGTGTACTATTTTGTTTGCTTCCTACTCAACAAGACAATTAACTTCGTACGTGGATAACTAGCCGTATGAAGCAAACACTACACACACACACACACACACACACACACATATCGTGTCAACGTCACAAATCAAATCGATAAATCAAAGCGTTCGCTCTATACGCACGTAGCGAGATCAATCAATTGGTTGACATTCACTAAAAATGTTCGTTTCTGAACAACGTAAAAGAATAAATGATAACATTTTCTAATATTATGATATAACTTGATATGATATTCCTCTGTGTACGCTCGAACATGTTTTGCTGACGTTGGCATCGTTTAAAAATCAAACTGTCCACATGTGTAGGCGCTTATGAAACAGTATATCGATACAATTACTGCGCATATCAACAATGCAAATGGTCGTTGTTTGACTTTTTTCATATTGTGATTGGCAAAAATAGTAGTCACTTGTTTGCTTACTCACAAGTAACTAATTTCGTCGTTCTCTCATCATTTTTCGTTATCTATGAGTGACAAGAAAAAGTAGTCATGTGTATGGGCACGAGTGTGTAAGTAAAGGTAAAAACGTCATAATGTTCTTGCTACACTTTAAGAGTAATCTCGCGTATATGTCAGAGTCTTAACTAAAATATTACCAAATTCTACTGAATTCAAGTATTTCTTTTAATCATATCGCCAGGTCGTGACTGTTCATTCATTATGTAAAATATAACTGAAAAAAAAGTAAAAATATTTCATGTGTGTGTGTTAGAAGTCAGATTCGGATGAGGATTCTCTTGGTGGATTTGGCCAATTTGGTCGTGGCGATGGTGACGTTGATCGTGTTTGAGCCAATTCTCCAACTACATTCACGTCAGCGACTTTATTCTTTGAATAAACGCGAATAACAGTATAAACATAACTCAACACATAAACCATACAAGTAACAATCATAGCTGCAGCACAGCCAATTTGTATTTTAAGCAAAGTCAATTTAATCCAATGAATATCATCACTAGTGTTCATTGTAAAACCGAAGAGGTGCATATCTTTCAGTTCACCATTGCATTGGTTCTTTGACCAGAGGCACATATGAGGATTTCGAAGAAAGGAAACATTGTAGAACACCATAATACTTGATATGGCAATTGACAGAAGGTGAACAATGCATGTAATCGTTGTGCATGAAAGCGATGTTCGGCAACAGCAGCCTAGAATACGCACATGAAAACATTCGGACTCAACTTCCGCTATTGTCGAACTCACCAACATTAAATGTTAATATCCAAGTAGTAATATGAACAAATGACGCGATAAAACCAATGAAAAAGAATGAATATTTTATATTGATAATCATACTCCAAAATTCTAAGCATAGAACAGCGATGGTTAATAGTATTTCCATGATAGCAACTAGAATAATTAATAATCTTGGCCAAAACCGTTCCCATCGTAAACGTCGATGAATTCCGGAATAGCATTGCAAACACGACATTGATTTGGGTCGCGACTGAGAATATCTTTTTCTTCTATCAAAGTCCAAACTGTGAGTCAGATAATATGTTTCGCGCAGCAGTGTACAGAATAATATTGACACTGATTTGAATAATTATGATCTCTGTCAACGCATCGGAACAACAAACTGATCGTAAAATGTAGGCGCAATCGTATTTATAACAAATTACTCATTCGAAAATAACAATTTTGTTATCAACACACTTGTCATTGAAGTTCAATGAGCTTTTCCGCCATGAAAGAATCAGATATTCGCGAAGTGTTCCCATGTCACTCGAGATAAGCTTTCGCTCTTCGATAAATGCTCGACGTATAATGTGACATCCTGCCATCTATCGATGAATACTTCTGCAAGGAAAAAACAACAGACATGTAAAAGTTAAAAATGGAAACCAATGAAAACAATCGTGTCTTGCATCAGTCTTATGTTCGAATCTGATTCAAAGCATTTTACCCAGTTTTGACCGATCATGAATTGGAACTATTGTCGAGATATTCTTATCGATGAATTAGCTGTCGAAGGTCTCGAAGGTTGTACATTCAATCATTTGTATACTACTGTTGAACCGTTATTATTTCCTACTGATAATCGACTTTCGAATGAGAATTATCTTCGTTCATATCTATGGAAAATTCTTTTATCGTGTTCATGCATTGAACTTTATGAATTACCTGTTAAACTTCTTCCGCCTGCATCGCCGAATAATCTCGCTGTTGAAAATGTGGAGTTGAATCATCGCGGTTATTCTTCGTCGTATCATCAACGAAAATTGATATCCAATCGGACTGCTTATATGAACCTTGATGATGTATCAACGCTCGATCGGATTCATCTTGTTGTCGAACAAAATGTTCGCGAATTTCGTATCATTCAAGGCCAATTCGATACCAAACAATTGTTCAGTAAATACGAATACGCTCTATTAGAATGCATCTGTAAAACCCGGTCGAAAGGTATTTCAACATCAGGAAATGATGGTCTTGCCAAAATATTCAATATTAATAGTAAATCGTTATTCTATTACCTCAAGCAATTGATTGCCTTGGACATCATTAAAAAACTCAACTTAACTCGGCAGTTGGTCGGAACATTAAAGCAGCCGATATTGATTCTTACCCGATACATCACTAAGAATGATTACATGAATTCAAAATATACGATTATCGACCGGTTAAGTAGTTATTTGGAACAATGTAAAAACCATTCGTGTGAACGGAATCATCTGAAATCGTACTTATCCTTAGGAGAGAAATCGTTTCGATCATTAATGAGAAAATGCAAACGATTGAATTTAATCGAGAAGTACAACAAGACAATGAACGAATATGAATTAAAGCGGTGTTTAAGCAATGAACAAGATTCTCCAACAGCAACAACGACAACGTTGATTTGTTTGAATAACCGGACACGTCTGCGTTCGTATACGTTTTTTCGTTTGAAATCGAATGACAATACGCAAAAAGACGACGATGAAGAAATCGCGTCATCGAGCGATGAGAATGAGCAGTCCGAAGATGAAGAAGAAGTTGAAGACGAAGCTCTGGACGATGAAGATGATTCGAATATGTTACCTCTATCCGAAGCATCAAGTCAATTAGATCAAAACAATCTGAAACTGTACGTCGATCGACCATATCATTTTCAATACTATGAACTATTAGAACAAGTGAAAGAGATTGGATTATCCCAACGCGATTTAGCGAACATTTGTCATTTATCATTCTACTCTGCCAGATCCGAAATCAAATCGTTGACAAAAAATATGAAGCATATCTCGTTGAAAAGTGTGCAACTGAATCAAAAAGGAAAGATCATGGAGAATCGAGTAAGCAGAAAACTTTCTCATGGATGTCAATCTAGTCATATTTATTTGAAGATCCTTTTGAAGAAGTTCATGCCATCGACAACAGCAGCGAAATCGTCGACGGCAAATCAGAATATTCGACAGCAGATTATCTCCAAAACGCCACGTGCAAAACGAAAGAAAGATAGTGCGAAACAAAAAGATACCGAAACTACCATCAGTAAGATACACAATGTTGTGTTGTGATGCAATGGCAAAGTGATTTGTTTTAGTCGATAGTCCGTCGTCCGTCCCGCCTGCAGCATTGAATTCGCCGTCATTTATCAAATGCGAACCGGTTGATGCTGAACATTTAGACAATGAGCCATTACTCTCGCGTCTGCTTTCATCGGAAACTGTTTGGCGTCCGTCAACCCAACCTGTTCCCCAAGAATCTTCAAAGAGGAAATCGAAAACACGCGTTAATCCCGTGAAACGAATCAATATCAAACGCGAACACCGGCTAGATTTGATTCGTTCCTATATGCAAGAACATCCGATTTGTACGCTAACTGATCTACGTGCTACGATTATGTCGAGTGAACGTGAGGAAGGTCTAACGATTCATATGGATCGTAAAACTCTCGATAAACTAGTTGATGAATTGGAAAAAGTTCATCATTTTCTTTTTCGGTTTACTGCGCGAATTAAACAATCACGAACAATTATTTGTCTGGCTATGATCGCTCCAGACATCTCACCTGATTGTGACAAAATTCAACAGTTTAAAATCGAATTATCTCAGGATACAATCGAAATACCGTCAACAAACAAATCAAAACCAATATCTCGTGAGCGACTATCAACAACAACCGTTACAAATCCACAGGAACCTATTTCCCAAGAGGAGAAACCAATGAATGATGATGAATCAAAAAATACGATCGACAATCTGTTCAACAATGGATTGGAAGAAGAAAAGATTGCATTACTGAAAAAGAAATCACTTGAAAACGTCAATGGCTTTGGAAACTGTTATGGTTATGTGTATAAATTTCAACGGTGCGCTATTTTACATAAATTCATGTTCTACTTACTCTACGGTTATGAAGGCAATCTTGAGCATGAAGATCTTGACGTAAGTTCTCGATCATTAGTTGAAAAGAAAAGAAAAGAACAAGAGTTGTATTTCTAGACAAGTTTCGATTCTGAACAATCGCTTGTTTCTACTCTACCGGAAGTTCAAACAATTCTCAACTCAATTCCCAACACTCGTCGTTATACAAATGTCAATCAAGGTGCTAATTGGAAAACGTTCGTTCCACCATTAGATACTCGCGGTCGCTCGATTCCACCTGGTTGTCTTTATCTCGATGATTTTCTTATGTGTATGCCAGTTTCGATCTTTCTCGCAATTGTCTATGTTCCATATAAAGTTCCTGGTTTGATGGAATTGCTTTCTCACCCAACGAAACGCTATATTCTCGTTCGTGACCTTCCGGCTGAAATGCGCTATCCGCTAGTCGTTCGCCGCCATTATCTCTATCGAATAATCGAAGTTTTGAAGTATCTATCAACACTTGGTCTGATTACATTCGTCGATCGTCCGACGATTAGTCGCTTAGAAAAGTTGAATACATTGATTTACCTTCATCCGAAAGCGTATTTAATAAACACAATCAATCAAACTAATAATTCCAATGGACCGATCGAAAACATGTCGAATTATCCGAAACAGATGTATAATTTTACGTCGTTGACACATGCCAATCGATACTGGTTTGATTTAATTGAAATTGCACTGAACACATATCGAGTGAAGATTTTTTCACGAAAACAAGAGCGTTCACATATTGTTGAAGTACTTAAACAAGCAGCAAAACCGATTCCAATGGAAAATATCGAAGAAACCAAAATTCCACTGGGAAAATCCAATGGTCCAGCGGGCTTCGATTATGATCTATATCTATTCTTACGTAAATCCTGGAAACTTCCATACAATAACAAACGAATACTAAAATTACTCAATCGAGAAGCCAATCACTGTTGTATCCCTGTTTGTGAACTGCGTGTACCTATCGATGTGGCATTAAAACGTTCTTACACACGACATTTAACACAAAAACGGAAGAACAATAGTCGAAAACGCGACATGAATATGTCAACGACAAGTTTCGATAATTCATCCATACACTTAACAACAACAGCTCCATCGTCTCTTCATCGTTCGAAACGAACGATTCCGTTTGTGACGAAGCCATTACCCGGCGTCGACTACTATGGTCATTTATCACGGTATATCGTTCCGCATGATCTACTGAATCTGTTACAATTTGTCGATCGACGAAAGAAGCTATTGTATCAATATACTCGAGAAAAAAACAAAGGCATTCTGCATCGTTTCAATGAAATTCTACAGGATACATCGACGAAGAAAACCAAGACTCGAAAGGGAAAGAAAGGCAAAGTAAACGATGATCAAGACACAGACGAAGATTTAGAGCATGTCAATTCCACTGCTCTTCGTGTCCGATGGTCGCCGGTCGAAGAACGTGTGATATCTTTAATCAATACTGCTTTGACATTTTACCTTCCACGAAAACAAACAGAAAATTCTGATTCTTCGAAAAACTCGACAACAACTGGAAGTCGTCGTCCAGCTGCATTTCTTCCATTCAATAAGGAATTATTTCGTGCTTGTCTCGTTCGTATTCTACCTCGTTCGGCACGTTCGAAAACACCTCAAAATGTCGTGCGTAAGATCAAAAACGACATGACACAACAGACACGTTTAACTCAATTGGAACATCTTTCGGTGCTGTGCTCTACGGATACATATTTATTAACATTTCGTAATGAAGCAAAACGTTATCTCAAACAGCGATTTCGTTCTAATGAACACTTTTTTCTTTTACTTTTCGAACGAATATTCCTCAAATTCCAAAATTTCATTCGTACAGGATACTTACATTGCATCCCACAAGGTACAATTGAATATTTGCCATGCTCGAGGGAAGAACTGTTTAAGCAATACACGATCATTGGAAAGCCAACAACTGATTTCAGTTCATTGCACGAACCTGAGTAAGTTGATTCTTCTTTCCCTATTTCCTCTCGATGGATTTCTTTTCTTTCTCGCAGAACAACAAAATCGATTTTAAGTTCAACAATAAACATGGCTACGCACAGCTCTCTTTTATCCAACGAACGTTCCGGTACGGCCAAAGCATTCATTCTTCACTACATCTTTTCTCAATATCCCGAATCCTTGCTCAACGAAGTAGTCTATCGACTAATGCACACGGATGCAGTAATTACATTAACCAAGTCGAATGATATCCAACGGAAAATTTCCAGTGAAGCATCAACATTTCTCGCTGGCCGAGCATATCATATCAATCAACGATATATCTACCGCTGGTATACTTATATGCCTGCTACGGTTCTTCACGAGACATATTCTTGGATTCAAGAGAATATCTTGTCAAAGATCGATATGAATAACGTCGATGAGCAGTTGAATGTCGTTATTGATATTGAACAACAAAATAACGTTGCAATTGCCGCTTCGTTTGTAACGTTTTTTGATACGAATCACTTCGATATTCACTTAGCATTACCAAAAAGTCTGGACGATGAACCCGAAATGATGATGTCAAAAATGTCGAAGAATACCGACGAATCGAATACAGATGATGATGATGATGATGATGACGACGAGGAGAATGATGCTGAACAACATGAGAGAGACTTTCAACAAGTTCTGCAGAGTGCACGACGAATTAATCAAACACGTTATGAACATACTCCTAAACGAAAGCTTTCTACGGACGAAGATAAAACACCGACGAAAAAATCAAAAGTAGAAAATTACAAATCTACTCTTACCGATAATAAATATTCTCTCTCTCTCTTCTAGACAACAACGAATGACGATAATAATACGCGTTTAAAACCATCTGGTCCCATTCGTCATCAATGTCATGAATGTCCAAAGTCGTTTCTTAATCGAACAAGTCTAGTTCGTCATTGTCACCGACAGCACGATCAACATCGACAAGTGAAATCAAATAAAACATCCTTACGTCCTGGGCTACCAACACAAAACCCTCTCGGGCGGGGCCGCCATGCCACTGACACATCATCTCTTAGTTGTTGTTCAATCAACTTCGTCCTCTCCCGTGAATTTCTTCAACAGCAATTTCAACATTTCTACGCTCAGAAAAGCCTGCATATAATTGACAAATTGATTCAACGTTTTCCCTTCTACTCAGCTGTTTATGATCAGGAACAACAGACTGATTCCGATGAAACAAATCTTTTACTTACTTCAATTCTAAGCGCTCATGAATTCGGCTTAACCTTTCATCATTTATACCAACAAGTGAAATCCACCATGACCTTCTGTGAATGTATTAAGCAATTGAATGATTATCTCGTTTGCGGAATCGTCATTGCTGCAGGAAGTCGCACACGAATATTTGTGCATCGAAAATATGCACGATCGTGGCTGATCTACTCTATTCGTTTCCGACAACACGATGATAATAATAATAACAATCTGGAAACTTTATTGACCAGTACTTTTGTTGAATCGCCATCCACATCGAAAACATTGGCAACGGATATTCAAACAACGCAAGACGATCGACAAATGAAACTTTTGAATTTCTCAAATGGAGACAATCAGCTCATTTCCGATCAGTGCGAAGTAAGACATCGCTTATTGTTTGTTCTAACCCAACTTCTACATACTTCTAGCGTATTGTTTTTGTTCCTCGTCCATGGAAATCAACCGATGGCACGATAAACTATGCTGTTTTGCAACGTATGATGGAATCGCTATTACTATTCATCATTGATCATCCAGGTGTGAATCTTGAGTATCTTTACGAACATTACAAATGTGTTCTTCAACCAGTGGCGATTGATGATTGTGTTGAATTATTTCAACAGATGAATTGTTTAGAAACTGTTCGAGTATCATTGAAAAGAACAGTAGAGAAACAAATCGATCTTTATTCAACTGAAGATTCCGATTCCGATGACGAGCACGAAGAAGAAGATTGTCAATACGATCACAACAATGATCTCGAACGTATATTCTACAAAGCAAATTACAATCATCAGCAAACAACAATGTATTGTTTTCCAACGTATGATTGTTTAGCAAAATTCGGTGCTTCGTTTCCATCTTCACTCACTAGCCAACAACGTGGAATCGAGCGCATGCCGTTTCCTAGTTATTAAATGAAAACTGTGATTTTCTTTTCACTGAATTATCTGTTTTTCTTTTGCCGTATGTACGTTCTAGTACTTCGTAACCTTGATCGTTATTTGTCTTAGTATTACACATTTGTCGTGATACGAAATAAACTCAGCTATTGATTCAAAGTTTCTAGTTAAATAGGATGAAAACGACAGCGCCGCTCCATGCCCTCTCCTACCGTCGTACGATCAAAGGTTTCGACTTTCTTTTTTCCCAATCTAAAATGTCAGTTTTATCAAGCAACATCAAGCCTTTTAAATAATAGATGACTTATGTCACCTTATTTTGACATTATAGAAAACAAGAATACAATATAGGAAAATTTACCAATCGAATGACTTCTCATTCTGCAAAAGGCCACCGAGAAGGAGAATTAACTCATAAATAGCTTAAAGCTGGTTACAATAGTTATTGTTTGAAGAATTAGCTCAGTCGGTCGTTTTTCTCTCTTTCATCATTTTAATTAGATTCCTCTTCTCGTATTGCTGTCTGACTTTCTTCGACTCCGTTTAGCTAGTGTAGTCAGATATTTATCGCCATGATTTGCTACACATGCTATTTATCACAACATTCAGCAATTAAATAACATCTGGTGAAAGCTATAAAAACAACAATGAACATTTCTGTTACTCAACCTATTATTAATTCCAAAATTGACAAAGAGAGATAAAGTGAGAAAACCAGTAGAGATAATTATCAATCCTTTGAACTAGTCAGGTATTCTTAGAAAGCTAGGCGCTTTTTCTCTCTCTCGTCTCAAGTACAAAAAGCTAAATAAAGCTGTGTAAAGTCTTTGACAATGATCAAAATAAACTCTTCGATGACGTCAACAATATCTAACTGTGACTTGATTTTGTTAATTAAGCGCATTACTATAAAAAGTGTTTCCCCTATCTATCGAAGACAGTTCATAATCGAATGTGCTTGTCTTCGCGTCCCATTTCAGTCTTCGAACTTGCGTCCTTCGGTAGTTCTGATCTTGCAGCAGCTGAAACCTAATGAAAAAATATTAACACGACTTTAGTCCCCTCTTTATATTTGCGCGTTTTTTGCTTCTTCTTCTTTTTTTTTCCTTAGTTTTTCACATCATACTTTCTCTTTTCTTGCGTTTGACACACTCGAATTAGAATCGTCGTTAGTTCTCGCTTTTTTTTTCTTCGGAGGAAAAACAGAGAGCAAAAGAGTAGGGAAAAAAGGAAAATGAGCATTGCATTAAAGCTACTGAAGAGAAAAACCTTTTCTCTATCTAAGAGAATCCCGATGCTGCGCGTTAATATTCTTCCGAGAAATTGGTAAGCACGTTCACGACGATCAGTAGAAATCAGAGCTCGTTTTCTGCCGACCGATGTCTGTAGCCGTGAAAACGAGTTGTTGATCGAACATATCTTCAGTTGGATATTCAGGAAAGTGTTGCCTATCAGTTAAGTTGACAGATCAACAAATGATGACTGAAAGAAACAAATGGCAACGGAAATCATCCGACAGGAAATACATGGGAGGGCATCGAGGGATCTCGAAGACAAAAGAGTCTCTAAGTGAGAAATAAAGACTTTGGAGAAGGAAGAGTTCGGTTCGATCTTTCAGATTGATTTTATTATTATTGACAAAAAAAGAGAGTCGAGCAGAGAAAGCTGCTTTCATGTACAGAAGCTCGTATCTGCGCCCTCTGACTCGAGACAGATTCTAATCAAACTGGTTTTTATATTCTGTTATGATCACCAGAGTAACAACACATAATCGGAACTATTTAGGATGAATTAACGTTTTTCTCCTCGGCTTTTTTTACACACCAAGTCCAATTCGATTAAAGTCGATATGCGTTTCTTCTCTCTCCTACCAAAAACTTGATTTTCTCGCTGCTGATCACTCTTCAGCCATCTTTCGTTGTACGCATATTATCAACGGCCTAAACATTAATTTCCTCTTTTTTGTTTTTATTATTATTACAATTGATCGATTGCAAATATAGAAGAAAAGATACTGCTACTTGAAAGATGCTTGGTAAGTAAACAAAAAATATTGCATCGTGAGTAACGAGCAAATCATGGCATGATCTCCTGTTCAATACTCGAATGAGATTGAAAATATCGTTGTTATTTTCTCGCAGCAAGTTTGCCAATCATCTTTGGTTAATTGTTAGAAGGATAAATAACATATGGAAAGAATAAATAACAAACTAGTTATTGTTTATTTTAGTGAAAGATTCGATTAGAGAAATAATTATTCTCATGTGAAACTAGGCGAAATTTAGGAATTAGACGCGAAGTACGTAGATGATTGATTGCACGAATCGCATAGGATTAGTGTCGTGACTGCTGAGAGATAAAACTTGTTGTTCTTGTTGCGTTGTAAATATCTATATTCGGATTTTTTTTCAAGGTTTTTTAGTTTAACTATGGTCATTACATGGTGGATAGCGCCATCTGTAAACGATATTCTCATCTTATTGCAGTTTGCTTCTATCCATTGAAACATTTAATACTACGATAGATAGTGTTTCAATTGTTATTTTTCTTCTTTATACTCCAAAACATCTATTGGTTCTTCTGATTCAATTGATCAATTGTTAATGTTAATCAGTGAAGCGTTTTACTTGCTTATGTATTGTGTTTATTTATTTATTTTTTCTAGTCCGCCCAGAAATTTTTCTCTCGCTCGTCGCAGTTCGGCTTCTGTATCGTTTATTATTAAGTTTTGAGCAGAAGAAAGAGAGGATTCATTTTTCTCATTTCTCAGTTTGGATTTTGTCCTGCTTGTCTTCATGCAAACGGAAATGAAATCTAAACTTAAGGATGTTCGCTAACATAGAGTTTATCGTTTAAAAAAGAAATCTTTTTTCGAACATTAACCGGAAATCAAACCATGTATACATGCGATACTCTACGTCCTTGTGCATCGTAGTCGAGGTTTCTTTTTTTGTATTATTAATAATGTCCTTGTCTCATCGAGCGGTGAGAAAAAGAAGAAAAAAGAAAGATAGATTCTTTGAGAATCAACGATCTTTGATACCCATTTGCATACATTAATCGAATCGAGTCGAGTGTTGTATATACGAAAAACAAAAGAAAGAAAAACGCTTCTGCGTATTATGTCATTACCAATCGAAAGAACAATCGATTTACTAGACAATATAATAATAACAAAGAAGAAACAGTATTTTACTTGTTTGTTATGTTTCTTTTTTTCTTTCGTTCTCTCTTTCTCTCTATTAATATCTAAATATTGTTGATGGGTAGAAGGAGGAGGAGGAAAAGAACGATGGTTCGCGCTCATTTAGTCCCTTGTCGATGATGTGAAAAGAAAAAAAAAATGAAAGAAAGCAAAAAGGCTTGCTGTTTGGCATACATGCTCCTATAACAACAACAACAACAGCATCGTCGACGATGCAAAAACAAATGCGAGTAAAAAAGAAAAAAAAGAAAGCTTATTACTTTCCTTCGTTTTTGTTTCTTTCTTCCTTTCTCGTTTTCTCTCTCTCTCTCTCTCTCTCTCACTCCTTCTCTTTCCCCTTCTTACGACAAGAAAAAAAAACTTGATGATAAATGAATTTCTTTTGCTCTATCTCGTCGACATGCCGTGCACACACACAAACATATACATTCAACAGAAAAGAAGAAAGAAAGAAAAATATCGTTTCGTGCCTATGTGTAAAAAAAAGTGAGGGAGAGAGAGAAAGTAGAAAATCCATTTTCATGCCCCAATGGACGGTATGTGGTTCTGCATGAGTCTCTTTCCTCACTTTCTCAAAGTGCATATACGCAGGTGTCCTTATTGATTATTATCTTGTGAAGGACACATAATCATCGATTATTACGTCTCATTTCAGATCTATGTTCTTCTCTTGTCATGTTATTAGATCATTTATCAAAACAAAGACTATCAATGTTATTGAACTCTCGTTTTGAATCTTCCTGATAGTAACAATCCATGGCAACCAATAACACAACTTCGAATAATGTTTCCACTTCCTCTTCGTCCACTCGACCCACAGCAACAAATCTCTCTTCATCACCGCCATCCACAACTGATGCAACATTACCAATGCCGACTGTTGAACGTGTCATGAAAAGTAAGCAGCGGATATTTCTATTCTTTGCCACTGCATACGAAATGTGTCATCACTTATCTAGCCATTCCATGTCCACCAAATGCACGTTTAACAGCTTATGATGTATTCGATTCACGTGGAAAACCTCGCGTGGATGTACTAAAAACACATTTTATATCAGAAGGACGTGTCACTGAAGATGTTGCACTTAAAATAATTGAAGATGGTGCAAAGTTACTACGCCAAGAAAAAACTATGATTGATGTCGAAGCACCGATCACAGGTATTTCGCGAATTTGCCTGAACGAATCTGTTGTTTCATCTTCGGCGAAATTTTAGTTTGTGGTGATGTTCACGGACAGTATTATGATTTAATGAAGTTATTCGAAGTGGGTGGTTCACCTGCGACAACCCGATATTTATTTCTGGGAGATTATGTCGATAGAGGCTATTTTAGCATTGAAGTAAGAGATTGATGAATCATCGATCGTTCGATATTGAAACATCGTCCTTTGTCTTTATTAGTGCGTTCTTTATCTATGGTCAATGAAGATTCTCTATCCCACAACATTCTTTCTTCTACGTGGAAATCATGAATGTCGACATTTAACCGAATATTTTACTTTTAAAACTGAGTGTAAGTCGATGATTCACATGTTTTTGTTTCGATCGTATGTTTATGGACTTATATATTCAGGTAAAATAAAATATACCGAACGTGTGTACAATGCATGTATGGAAGCATTTGATTGTTTACCACTTGGTAAGAAAAAACGCTTTTACGAAACGCACTTCTCTTTTCATATAGGAACTTTTTCAGCTTCATTAATAAGTCTAAGCGTTTGACATACAGAAAAATTCGATCAACTTTTTCGTCTCTTTGTCGTACCTGATGAAATCGATTTCTTTCTTTAGCTGCTCTAATGAACGGTCAATTCTTATGTGTACACGGCGGTCTTTCACCTGAAATCCATACTCTTGAAGATATTAAAAGACTCGATCGTTTCAAAGAGCCACCTCCATACGGACCGATGTGCGATTTATTATGGTAAAACTCGATAAACTTGCAATCTTTGTATTTCCTCTCTGAATCTGTCTGATCAGGTCCGATCCTCTCGAAGATTATGGTACTGAACGAACGACTGAACAGTATAGTCACAATACAGTACGAGGTTGTTCTTATTTTTATAGGTATGTTTGTAGG
>CAJNOJ010000127.1:0-18905 GCA_905250025.1 Adineta ricciae
AAAGGTTTCGTTACAAAATATGAAGCCTTTCTGCATTCATAGAAAACCATTGTGCAGTGTTCTACAGCTCTATGTATTGACGAAACTTTTTTCGATATACAAAATTTGAAAAGATTTTGCAGGCGATGGTTTGGACCACACATCTGCGAATAAATCCTTTCTAGGTTTCGCAAATTTTCAAAGACATTTTCTCGGCATGTTGCCATGCTTCTAAGCTATTTGGCAACTACGAAGCCTTCTCAATTGATTTGATCACGCAACCCAACACGCTCTACCTGATCATCATGAACAAAGAAAAATAAACTCCACCGAATCTTTTCATTTATGAACATCATACATATAGTGTAAGTATGATAAATATCGAATGCCTCTCTAGAAACAACATGAGCACCTAACATTTTAGCTTCGCTTGTTGGGCACTAAGAGCTTTCATCGGACTCAGATGTGTGCCATCTTTTCACTTATGGTGTTACACACTTCCATTGTAAGATGTGAGCTGAAATATTTCTTCCGTAGTCCAGTTACATTTCAAATCTGCCGACGATTTTTGAGAGGATTACTTAATACATATACCACGTAAAACGTCATTCGAGAACAAATTTTAAATTCCGACAGTTAAGTTTGGAATACTGAAGTCAATCTATATGGATCTACCGCGTTATCGAGTTTTGTTCAGATGGCATCAATAGGCAAAAACTTCAATTTTACATTCGTGTCACCATCAATAGACTTGAATCATTTCCAGAGGAAACCTCTGTTATCATCGTATTTTATGTACCACTTTTAACAGACATGCATCGAGAGCCCAGAGTTTTGGTCTAAACTTTTGCATGTAATTTATTCTTAAATATAACTAACTAGCGGGAATACCCGCTGCAAACGATGGAACATTTTAATCGGGTTTTATCCTCAAGATCGTACCCTCACCCACCCTCAAGTGACAAAAAGATCACGTAAGTGAAATTTCACCCAAATGATTGCCTTCAGTCTTCTGATCGTGTGAATAGTCGTCAGCTTATTTAGATAGGAAAGCTATTGATATGAAACGATAAATGTTAGAATCGTGACAAATTCGCTTATTTTTTCAACCATTAAGAAAAATCTCACTTTTCTATGACTTGGATGAAATTTCATCCAGATAATCCCACCCAATCTCCATCTGAGAAACTAACTTCATGTTGATGTTACTATGAACCTACAGAAGCACCGTAGAAAGCTTAGCGACCATAGATATTCCCTGAACGGATTGCACAGCGAATAGACAGTCAATCAAACTTTCTTCTTTATATATATGGGTGTATCCACCAGGAATCGCCAGATCCATTCGGCGATCTCGTTCGATTTTGATGAAACTTCCAGGATTTGTAGACCTTTGAGTGGTAGTAACTTTGGCGATGAAAATTTTTCAAGTGAAAAACAATCGAAATATGTAACTTTATAAGCTACGGATAATAACGATGGGACTGCAGGTAGTTTTAAAATGACGGGATTACATTTTAGAGATAGTGTAGATGAATATTTTTTACGAAAAATCAATTTATCATGCTTGGACTGTTTGTTTTCCTCGCGGTTAAAGTCCGAAAAACAACAGGCTATCACACATTAAAAGGCATCACCAGGTCTACTGAACTGCCGTTGCAGAATTTCTCGTTCATTCCACTTTTGATGAAAACTCAGAATTCTCCTATGAATCCTCTGAAGAACCAAGCGGTGTTCCAAAGTTCAGATGCTGCTGATGCAGATTTTTACGAGGATTCAGAAATATCATATTGGTTATTAGATTTGATTCGGTTTTCATACAGAAAAATCAATTTGAGGGTGAAATAAGTCAAAAAAATGTTAGTAGTATTTTTTACTATATATCAGGAAGACAAACGTAAAATCGCAACTATTTACTACCAAAATGATCAGCATCGAGAACTTAACAAACGCTGAAAGTTTCATTAAATTCGGAAAAATTTTCCCGAAGGGCTGGAGATTTCTGGTGGAAACATCCATACATAGATTAGCTATTATCTATGAGTTGCGTAGCGCTGAGCAGTGTGAATTTCCAAAACAGCAGTCTGCTGAGCACTACGACAGGGTGCTCAGCGGTATGAATGTTGAGAAATCCCATACCGTCGAGCAGTGCTGGGCCAACACTGCATCTGATACATAATAACTAATTAGTCACATTTAACAATAGATTAGATTTAAAAGTATGGGCCAAAACTCCTTGGACTGAAACTCATGTAAATTCATCTGTTTACCATAGAACGACATTTTGATATATGTAAATAATTTCTCTGGTTACACTTCGACACATTCCTCTTTTATTAAATCTTCAATCGCGTGTCAAACAATCATGAGAATCTATCATTGTATATTAAATTGCGTAGCCTCTTTGTCGAAGACGGATACATGTGTTATAGTTACACAAAGTACGCATTAAATTCTGTGCTACTCAGTATTTTAACTACAAACCTATCACTAACAAGTTAAAAGTGTCAATAACTTGTTGCAATCTAATTTGTGAGTGATGTTTCAAGAAGTTCTTTACAATAATACGCTTGAAACACTAATCCGAGTGTATACATGCAGAGACAACGTGAAAGAAGAGGTTGGATACATGGGATTACGTGAGAAGATATAGAAACTTATTTTTTTACGTAGTGTCTTCATGTACAAACCCAGAGAAATTTTGTATTGTTCACAGTGAAGTTTACTAATTTTTGAGTACTATTTCTTATAAATCCAGTGTCGTTCGACGGGAATATCGTAATAAGCTAGAAAGAAGTGTTAAGGATGACTATCAACAGCTCTTGAATAGTAAATCATGGGAAAATACTTTTTTTGTATAGAAAAGGTACGATGTAACAGAAGAAATTCAGCAATACGTTCCCGCGTCATGAAAAATGATTGCACAATAGAGCTTCTTCTGACGATTTCTACCGAAAGCGAGAAGAATAGGCTATCGGCGCTTCGCCTTAATTTATTTCCTCTTCTCGAACATCGTATTACTTCTATATAAAATCCACACCGATCTACGTGCACATAATATTAGTGTGAGATAATAAAATCCCCAGAGCGACAAACAACCGAATAATGTTGAGGGTTGCGGCAATACCAGTACAATTTGTACTCTGATTCACTCTATGAACAAAGGTAATACTTGTCACTTATTGCCCGTAATCACCGGGGAAAACACCAAAATATCGCAATATCTATTATCATGTGCTGAGAGCTCGAGAAAATTTGTATTTAGTTAGCATCCTCTGTGTGCCAAGAACGTATTGGAGTCTGGAAAATCTGGAATTGTTTTACGTCTCAGTATGACTGAATATAGTTATACTCAGGTTTACATAAGAAAATCTGAAGTTAGTAGGAAGATTCTTCTTCATCTCTGAACCATTTCACTAATTTATAATAAAGATTGGTGTTCTTAGTAAAGTTACTATTGAGCGCTTGGTAAAATGATTCTGTAAAATAAAGTTGATAAATTTGAAACTGCCGGATTCAAAGAAGAGAACACACAATTAGGTTGGGCATGGACGACATTTGAATACGGGTCAGAGAAAGATGAAAGAAATGAAGGTGCTTATGTTGTTTATTTCAAGGGCTATGATTGTTTCCAGCTTCTCAATAGTATGCAATATAAAATCCGACAGAATAACTGTCGTTGTAATCTTTGGGATGGTGCAGTCAAAAGTTTGCACTGCAAATAACTGGTGTATGAGCTAAGTGGATTACACTGAGAAGTAATCGATTCTGCCTGCTTCAGACTCACTGTATGATCAGTACATGGGAACACATAATTATCGAATAGAACGTTGTGTTCTAAAAATAATTTTTGATAAAACTCACAGTACAATTTTTCTCTGTATCTGCGCATCTCTGTATATTAGTATTTTAGTTACCGTAGACTCTAGTTGAGCGAAATATGTGTATGAGTCACTTCACGAGAGCAACGAACAGTCGTGCACAATAAGAGATCCTAAACTTTCACCATCTTCCTGTGCTAATCCTTCGATGAATAGTGTTTAGGAAAAGGTTCAAGCTAGTTTTAAAGGAACTACCATCGTTTTACTTGACAGATTTTGAAAATAAGTTTGCTGTAGATCAGCTTGAGAGAATTTTACGAAACTTCTTCTGCGAAGACCTTCTATCAAATACCATCAGAAAGTGGCAGGATATTTTTTGGATCTTCAACTGAACGATACTGGGTATGCGTTTTGCGTAACGCCTTGCCCCAACTGCTCTAAGTATTAGTGGGAAAGCAGACAAGCGTTGAGGAACGAATCCCAGCTTGTAAGTGGACCGTGTGCTTTCACGGCACAGCGAAAAAAGTTAGCGATAAAAAGGCTATAAATTTGCATACAGTCGAAAAATTGCCCATCTGACTTCAGAGAGCCTATTTGATGGAAAACCCGTTTTCAGAATGTAAGCATCTCAATCGGACAACATACGTCTGACAAAACTAAAAACTTGGTTTTATGCATAAAATAACGTGCACTATCAGATGATGTGTGTTCCACACAAAATTGAGAAACTTATTGAGTAGCCGTCTATGGTAGTCGGTTATGTCTCACATGCGGTGACTCATATGTACACTTACGATTGTGCTCTATAAAATCAAAGTTATATATATACTAATTGTTGACTTCAAGGTAAGAACCTTCGAGATTACGTATTTTGCGCTCAAATCGATATGTAAGATGAATCCAGCGTAAGGAAAGAAAATACAATCGTCCTATGAATACTTTGTTTCCATATTTATAACCCACGTTGTGTATATCTGCTAAAGTTATGAAAATATTTTGAATTCTGCTAAGCTTTTTCATTAACCCACACCATAAACATCAAGCAAAAGAAACGGACGGAGTGTTACATGCCGACTTTATCCTTCAGCTAACTACGAAAGCATATGATATTCTCTCTTACTTGAAGATTCTAACGTATACTAAATATATCGAACTGAAATAAATAGACACAGTTTCTGTATCAGTGAGAAGCTAACACCACTAAGCTAGCATCGTGAAACAAAAAAAGGAGTTATACAAAACCGTATGCTCAAATGAATTCCCCTCCATCAAAACGAGATGGTCCAACGCAGAATTTGACTCTGCATCGAATGGTGATACTTGTATTGACAGAAAAACGATTAGAAAAATTTTATGTAGATTTTTTCTTTCTACACACAAATGTATAGGAAGATTTATATAGCATTTTTCCAATCGTTTTTCTGTGTATATAAGTATCACTATTCAGTGCAGAATCAAATTCTGCGTCGTTTCGACTCATTTTTGTGGATGGGAATTTATTTGAACATAAAGTTTTGTATAATTCTTTTTGTTTCGCGATGCTAGCTAAATGGCGGTAAATTCACACTGATGTTCTTGTTAAATCTCATGTGTCAAAGACACAAAAACTATCACAAACTATCAAACCAAGTAGTAATGATGCAGGCACCCGCATACTATAGTTGGGAGTTGCACATATATACATCACAAGACCAGAGCGAAGTTTCCACGCAAAGCTAGTCATTATCATATTTCAAGAAACATCAGTTTCTACCCTAATCATGATAATACATGCAGCAGAGAATAATAGATTAATCAAAACACCAGCGCGTTGGAAACGTGCTACCATGCTCCAGAGAACTATATCATCCATTTCTTTAGTCAGTTCTCAATACAAAATACTAATCATCCAGATGCATTCTTGTCATAAAATCATACACATGTATACAGACATTGGAATCTACTCAGGACTAGAATCCATCTCTGTCTTTTTCAATCCATTCACATCGCAAATGTGATCTATATAGTTCAACACGATCCATCAGATATCCATTGATGTAGAAATCGAAAAGACGTTTCGAGTATGACACTTATAAATTCGACTTTCAAACTCCTAAACTTCCAAATCTTAGATNATGCATTCTTGTCATAAAATCATACACATGTATACAGACATTGGAATCTACTCAGGACTAGAATCCATCTCTGTCTTTTTCAATCCATTCACATCGCAAATGTGATCTATATAGTTCAACACGATCCATCAGATATCCATTGATGTAGAAATCGAAAAGACGTTTCGAGTATGACACTTATAAATTCGACTTTCAAACTCCTAAACTTCCAAATCTTAGATGAGCGTCATGTGGTGAAAACAACGTTGGAATCAGGGATAGGGCGGTAGTCCAAATTTAGAAGTTTAGACGTTTGAAACTCGAAGAAGATGTTTCATATTCGAATCGAACTGATGATTTCTACACTAGCTAGACGGATTATGCAGTATACTACATATACATATGTGAATTAGTCAATTATAGATATATGTGATTTTTTTCCCATTTCCCATTTCCCCATGTGCGTACATCGCGAGTCAGTATTTTATGCAATTCGCATATATAGATAGAGCGAATCTATCAAGGTAAGATTTCCAGTATAACACTCCAGACATGTGTTTATGAACCAGTATATAGTTACTGATATTCCCAGACAACGTACATGTACAATGTATATCGATCGATCGATCGAATCCAAATGATCTTAAGAGATGATATATGCATGAACATAATGAGAATATGATAACCAATTTCATTTTCGAGTCTCTTTGTCAAATATTAATTTAGACCATGGTTTCCATAAGTTTTACTCGACGCAAAGCTGAACAGTTTTTGCGTTTTAGATCAATTTATCTTATGAGACACGATTCAGTGAACACATAGAACCAGAAGGCGGTGTCAGTGACTAGATACTATAAGATCTTTTTCATTTTCCCAGACGTGTATAACAACATGATGAATATGTGTCAGATGGTCGATGCCATGATTAATAGGTAAAGTATGAAATAATAAATTGGTGCGTGAACGTAGACCTATTCAGTTGAGTTCTGACGAAGAAATAGTACAGTACCTGATAGTTCTTGTTGGAGTTTGATGGTCGGTGATTTATTTGTGAGAAGCGGGAAGGGGAGAAAAAGCAAAAAGAAAGGCGAGAGTTCAAATATATGTGCGACGATGAAATAAAAAAGAAGTCGAATGGATTCGTGAATAGATGTGTATAAAAAGGAGAGAAAGAGAATTTGTGTATAATATAAGTAATGAGTAACGATGACCAATACGCGTTGCTAGGCACGAGAAAAGAAAGAAGTGGTGCGATGACATCACGAAGAGAAGAATAAACAAAAATGGTCTGAATAGAAATGGATGAGAATATACTCTTTGAGGTGCACTTCTTCTTCTTCTTCGTTTAGAGTGGAACGTGGATGAGTAATGGAGTGTTACGTATGGTTTGTGTATTGCATATAGGATGTTGTTTGTCGGGTAGAGGTAGCGACAACGATCAAATAATCAAGGGTGTGAGCGTCGTAGAACGTAGCGTGAAGATTAATCAGAAACTCTTTGGCGGAGTGATAGTTCACAAAGTGAGCCGCGCTCTTGATTATATGATGATAGAAATATAGGTTGATCGTCATGAGATTCTCAGTGTGCTACATGTGAGACTATCGTCTTCGAGTCAGGACTTTGAATGGCAGCGAGNGTCGGGTAGAGGTAGCGACAACGATCAAATAATCAAGGGTGTGAGCGTCGTAGAACGTAGCGTGAAGATTAATCAGAAACTCTTTGGCGGAGTGATAGTTCACAAAGTGAGCCGCGCTCTTGATTATATGATGATAGAAATATAGGTTGATCGTCATGAGATTCTCAGTGTGCTACATGTGAGACTATCGTCTTCGAGTCAGGACTTTGAATGGCAGCGAGGTGCACATTTTCGAATCGAAAATCACAGAAAGTGATTAGTGTGAAAATGTGCATCAGCAGAGAAAGACGAGAGGAACAAAGCAGAGGGAATGATTTCCTATCAATCCAGGAGTTGTATACACTCTAAAAAAGGAGCTTTACCGAACCTCAAAGGGTTCCTGTATTTCAACTGATCCATTTTAAGTTCAGAAAAACGAAAAATGTTACGTGCTTGAACTGCCGAACTATTTTAAGTTCCGTAGCGTCGAGAAGGTTCGGCAATCGGGAGCAAAAACCATCCACAGGTTTTTCATGCGATATGCGAAAACATTCGTAGTTCTGTAACATGTCTACAGACCCATCAACGGTTTAAGAGTGTGACGATACGTATCGTCAATTTCCTACGAAACTATTCCTAGTTTCGCAGGCAAGTTGATGGATCAGACGATTTCACACTGACCCATCGATGTTTCGCCAGTTTTCGAACAGTTTGGAACATTTTAAATTAAACTAGACTTGGTTTCGTGTGGAATGGTCGAAACCAATAACGAGTTTGTAAATTCTTAACAGCTCAGTATATTCAGTACTGATCGGCTCTGAGTTTTGCATAGCATGTACGAATCTTTATAAATTTCGAAAATTAACCAAAAGTTTCGCTTGCTCATCACTAAATACATCGTGGTTCTGCATGTCTCGTACTCAGCCAATGGCATATCATTTATGTTTCAGAAGGTTCAGTATAGTACATGCGAAATTTTTCATCACCCGATTGTGTCTTTGAAGACTCGGTTTCATGTACAAAGAGCTATTCATAGCTTCGTATAAGTTCAAAAAGCTAACCCACAATTTATAATGAACGATTAGAACCCCAGTAAGAAAAAACAAGGTTTTGCATAGATAATACCGAGCACTTTTGCCTTAGTCAAATTGGTATTGGTTTTGTGGATTTTATACGCAACAAACCAAAGTACTACCAGTTTCGAAACGGTTCCGTACCTTTAGCATGAAACTATCTAGAAGTCAGCAGCTCGTATAACAGGTTTCGTTTTCATTACACAGAACGATACATAGTTTTGTATATTGCAAAGACGTTGTGCCTAACTTCTGCGGAAATATCAATAGGTTCGGACAGTAATCGCAAGTTCGATAGGATTTATTCAAAACTATCAAGAAATTCGTAGAACGAGTAACTGTTCGGCGGAGATTCTTCGAAATCATCAGCAACTCCGTATACTTATTCATGATTTGGTGGAATTTATACGAAACTAACAGCGATTTATTTTCCGCGCGTAAGGTTCGGCAGAATTCATGCCAAACTATTGCTGGCTTTGTATATTACTCAGAGGTTTGAAAAAAATATACACTAAACTACGACGAGTTCTGTATGCCTCTGACTAGTTTAGTATAACTTTTGGGAAATCATTATCTACTCCGTCGAAAGAGTGAAGGCTTGACAATATTTGTACCAAACCATCCCTAGTTTCGTATAGCCGCTCAAGGTTTCCCATAATTTACTCGTATGTACAAATATACGCTTTACTGGTCAGTAGTTCGGTACAAGTTCCGGAAAACAAACAATGACCTCATAATTATTGTTCCTGTTCGACGAACCCTCTACCAAACCATTGATATCTGCCGTTGATTCAGTTAGGAAAAGGAGAAGACTCAATGAAAGGCATAGCCCTTTACACCAGCCGACGTTCATTTTTTAATAGACCGTCCGATGAGACCCTATAAATATCCATGCAATTTTCATTTTGTATTCATTTCTTGTTTTTTTTTCCACTAGTCGTCACTAACATCTACGGAAATCTATCGGCGGGAAATTTTCAGTAGCCTGGCATTCAACTAGGTAATTGACAATATCTAATAAACCGCATTCTATCGTCTTTCTCGTTTTAGAGTTGAGTTCAATGGATCTACTGAAATGGTTAGAACCTACTCTCACCTTCGTGTCACGATGAAAGGGTGGGTGAGGGTGTGTGGACGTTCGAAAGATAGTTTTGAGCAATGTATTCTGTAGTGACTGAATACGGAGACTGTGAGACGATAACTGTAAAAGAGTCTGTCACTTAAACCAAGAGAACAACTAATACAACAAAGGTTTCCCAGCTATGGATTTTCACGAAACCTTTTTTAATATAGTTACGGATAGTTCCGTGCGGTACCTATGATACGAAACCTTCTGTCTTTTGAAGAAAAAAAGTTTCGTACTAAACCTTTGTTGCGGAACCTTTGTTCTCAGTTTTTCCTATAAGGTTCTCTTCGGAACCTTCATTTTACTAAACCAAAACAAGATCGTTCCGTGTATCGGAGGGAAGATCCTTTTTTTAGAGTGTATCGACCAGGGCTGCCATCCGTACCTTATTTGGGGGTCAGTAGTGTCAAACTTGAAAGTTGAGTTCAAGTATTCAAATTTCAAATTCCTCTAGGACTCCACTATTTTAGCACCCACTCCGAACCGTCACTTTGATATCGAATGCTTGGAATACTCGAACTCAAACTTAAAGTTATACACGTATGGGGAAACCACCAGCCGATTCGACGACCTCTTCCAATTTCGATTAAACTTTGACGATTTGTAGAGTATTTCAAGCTGAGCATTTTGGCATATAATGTTTTTCGATTTGACCTACGGATGAGGGTGAGCATGGATTGGGTAAAATGGGAAATCAGTGATACTCCAATACTCTAAAAAAGAATTTGAAGTATCGGTGTTCCCTCTTGAGTGGGCGCGAAACGTGTTGGAGGTTGGAATCGATGGAGCTGGTCGAACACTGCCTGTACTGATGTAATCACCGCACTAAATAGTACAAAAACGAATCGGCTTAAGGTTTTTCAAAATTCCCATGTTTCTTCACTGATTTGTTAAGGGAAATGTTATGATTTTCGGACGTTTTATCATTGAAATCGTGAGATTACATCGAGTTCTACTTGAAACCAGTGCGATCAAAGTTGGATGCATGTGTGAATGAAAAATCCTGAAAAAACTCGCATGGACCGCTCAGATAGCTTACGTATAGTGAGAATGATGTCACGCGTACTACCATTATTCTTGCTGTTTGTAAGGAGCAAATAAACCAATGTTCAATATTTGGACATGGAAATGTTCAGTTTAGAAAGTTTCAAAAGATTTTCTGAGGCTCTTTTGATTTCGAAAGTCAACTTTGAGAAATTTGTCAACAAAACATGCAAAAAAACGATGCAAAAGACTACCGTAGAGCTTGTTTTTAGTGTTTCATACCCTAAAATGAATGTGGCGCGGAAAAAACAAGTAACGCTCGTCGAGGCAGACTCGCTTGCGGATGCTATAATTTTAATGCATTATTTTGTATATAAGTTTATTTCCAGCATAGATTAGATATTTTGAAGAAATACCAATACAATTAGAAAGATTATAGATGATTACATCAAAAAGCGAAACAAAGAAAATACAAGAGGCAATATCTGGTACAATGACAGAAAACAAACAATTATATAATAATTAACATAAGTGTAAATAGAGGTAAAGGAAATGAATATTTATAAATAATGATTTTAAGATAATTTCAAATGATGTTACGTTTTATATGCCTACAATAACACCAGACTTTTAGCAAAGTATCGATTTACACATATTTAGGAAATGAAAGAGACACACTTTAGCTTTGTCTTTTTGTCAAGTTCATCTAGGTGTTTTAGTTCAGTGTCTTGAGCAAGAGAGGATCGAACTTGTAGAACCTTCCTATCAAAAGGTCGAAGAATGACTATGTCTTCCGCTCTGTTCACTCTGCTGAGTGGTACATATACTGACGCCACTTGCAATGTCTGAAGTGGAACTTGACTGACTTGTGGAATTTTTCTCCCATTTTGCACTCTATCGAGTGGATGTCTGAAGAGTTGCTTTATAGGAACAGTGAATTGCTTCTTGATTAATGGAATAGGAATTAGTCTGGGACGAAGGCCATCGAGATTTGTTTCTAACGGGTGGTCCATAAATAATGGCGGTCTCCGTATTTCTTGAATATCTCTGCCATTTTTCATCCGTTCGATCTAAATTTTTTCTTTTTTAAATCGTCGTTCGATTCTCTACAAAAATGACTATTTTTATTATCTTATATAATTCCCCTTGTCTTGAGACAATCGATACAATCAATTAGTCCAAGACGAACAGCTTTCAAAAACAATATTTTGGAAAATTTTACGAACAGCACGTTTCAAAGCACTAATTAGTGTTGTTTTAGATGTCAATGCATCCCACTCGATCAGCTGAGCGAATTCGTTCCAGATGCAATAGTCCAACGGATTTAAATCAGGACTGTTCGGAGGCCAATTGTTCTTGTCAATGAACGATGGAAAGTTCTTGACGCACCATTCCTGTGATTTTGCATGGGAGTGAGGCCTTGCACCACCTTGTTGGAAGTCCAGTCGTTCCCAAACATATCATTACCGAACTTCAGAGCGACTGGAAGCACCTTCTTGATGTGCCGTTCATGATCTACTGTCCGTTTCTCGAAAATAACTAAAGGTGACACACCCTTAGAACAAACTCCCAACCAAACCATAACTTTTGCGGAAATTTACGTTTTTGCCGGGTACCACCTTTGATATCGGCTTCTGAACGATTAACCGCTCATATTCGATCGTTTTGAGAGTTATAAACTCCATCAATGTCGAACATCTTCTCATCAGAAAACAGAATTTTCATCGTGTCTTCTTTTCGGAAGTTTGTTCATATCCAATTAGCAAATTGGATTCTTTTTTCTTTATGCTCATCAGTGAGCATCGGTTCATTTTGTACTTTATAGGCATGGAGTCCTAGATCATTCTTGAGTACTCTCCGAACACTCGTTAGAACCGTTCTCGGGCGACCGGATGGTTTCGATAGATCGATACAGCCGATGTCGCGGATGCTTTTGCACCACCGCTCGATCGTTCGAAGACTGAGGAAACCGTTGAGATCTCGAAAAATCTTTGTCGGGCCATCCCCATTTTCGCACTTTGAAAGTACAAGTTTTTGTATATCTATACTTTTCATTTTCTGAAATGAAACTAATCTAATCGAACGCAACAGAAAATACCGACTTTTGTAGAGAATCGAACGACGAATCGTTTAAAAAAAAATCAGTTCGAACGAATAAAAAATGGCAGAGAAATTAAAGAAATACGGAGACCGCCATTATTTATGGCTCACCCTTTACTTATACACTTGACTACAGCCGGTATCGTACTGTTATACATTTTTTCCAAATATCGGTATCCATTATTTCAAGAAATTTCTTTTAATTTTCAAAACGCTAACACCAAATCTAAATTCCTCGACACAAAAAACGCTTGCCTCAACCCTTGTGAAAAAAAATTTTTGATGAAAAATCTTAAAAAACTGTTACAGGCATGTACATACACATGCCTTCACATCGTTTCGAATAAACAGATTGAGTTTCGTCTCTCAAGCGAAGACAACGCTAATATTGGTGCCGTGACCCGATTTCTGTCACATTTAACATCGGCAAAAAAACAACTTTTACTAATTATTACTATTGATAACCCACATGATGAATTTTTCTAAATTAAGTAATGGTCAACGACGCTTTGTAGAAGATCATTTATATGGATATACTGATACACGACATCAATGTGTTCGTGCATGGTTTATTGATATTGAAAAGGTGGCTAAAGTGATTCATCTTGTTGATGATTCCGTATTATTACAATATGCGATTCGGAATTTGCTTGATGAGTCTAAGCGATGGTATATACAAAATCAAAGTCAATTAAATACGTGGTCGGATTTTAAACGAGAAATGATATTACGCTTTGATAAAGGTTCAAATACGTATGATATAAATGATTTTTCACAATCGAAAACGATGATGAAACTACGTCGACGCAACATTGTATGGCATGCACAACATATTGCATACTATCGCTTATATCACAGTACTACTTTATCTTCTAAAAATCATACCGAGGATTTCTCATTGCCTTCCACTTTACTTTTTGAACTAGAACTATCTCAAAATTTGTGGTCTGACTGTACGGAATCGTGGCATATTCACGAGATTAAACCTCAACGTGAATCATTTGCTCGAACACAATTTGTAATGATGCTTGTTCCACCATCACATAGAGATCATTCTATAGAACATAATACTAAACAACAATTAACATTCGACGTTGGTAATCTTTCTGACACATCGACATATTCATCCATTCTCGAAAGTCCAACGTCACTACATTCAATTCGGCTAGATGCGTCAGAGCGGCACGTTTATGAAGCACTATCACAGAATCAGTCATTCGCACATACATCGTTATCAGAAAAGGTGAATAACGTGCCGGCAATTACTCATTTTCCAGAACATCAACCATCACAATGTATTTTCAAGTCAAAACTGCACAATAATCGATCTGGTTTAATAATGAAAACTAAAAAATCTCGTTATCCACATTTTTTATAGTTTTTGAAAAACGTATGTCTTTCTTTTTTATTATCGATTTGGATTTCCAGTACGCCACCAAAAGACTTTGGACGCTACTCGATAAACAGTTCACTGTCATCTATACACAACTTTCACGTCTCCAATTGGATCTACCTCATTAGAACATGTTTTGTTAACCCGTTTAAGTCGTTCTTCGTTTATTTGCATCTATTCATCAAAACAATTGCCACTCTTCGTACTCTTGAATCGTTATTACTTTACCCTACTACATGCTGATGCCACATCATATTCAAACTCTTGGACATTGGACACTCGATTTCTCGCTGGTAATTCTTGTTTTCATATGGTTCGGATTATAAAATTATCCATTCGTTTCTTTTTCCGATCACGTTTGATCGTCGCCACTACACATAAATGATAGTTAATTCAAATTTTTTTCCGCTCATTCGTCGTTTTAAAAAAAAGTATTTTCGTTGCAACCGTCGTTCGTTTCTATTATAATTTTGCAACTCGGAATTTATCGAACTATACTCGTCGTATTTTGAGTTGTTGCTTTCATTTTTTCATTCGTCTCATTCGGATATTTTTACATGTCGTTATCATAAAATGTATGAACACGTTTCTTTTTTTTCGTTGGTGGGGAGGTATGTCACAGGCATGTACATACACATGCCTTCACATCGTTTCGAATAAACAGATTGAGTTTCGTCTCTCGGGCGAAGACAACACTAATAAAAACTAACACCAGATTCGTGTTTCTCGATCCCAAAGGCCCGTGTGCTAAAATTTTTAGGAAGTGATCTAATTTAGTAGTTTCAATTCGTTTTTCGACCAATCAGTTTTTCTTATATAAACTATTGAGTTTATAACACGCAGTACCTAAGGTATTCCAACGTTTGCACACTCTTATTAGAAACAGAGCAAGCAGACGTTATAAAAAGCGATACTTGATCTATTTACACATCACTTTATAATGGTGGAAAAAATTCTCGTATAAACATTAACAAAACAGATATCTGTGTTTCCATGGCCATTTTTTACGACACGCGTTTAAACTCTGAAATATTATACGTTTTTAGCTTTTACGCGTGTTTTGTCGAAATCTTGACTGCTTGGGTAGTTATTCACGCATGTTTTTAACAGACCTTAATATTGTACAGAAAAAAAGTCAAGTGAAAACTGTACGATGTTTGTAAATACGAATTTAATTTATAAAAGCACATATTGTTTTTACTTTTTCATCGTTAACACGCTAAAATATCCTAGAAAAGTACGAGAAAAAATTTATGAAAGATAATTAGCATAAAATTGTAACTATTAAGCGTAAACACGACCATTATTTATGGCAGACTTCTCAACATTTATAACAAGAGAGTTAAACGCAAAGTATTTAAGATTTCTACATGTTTATAATCTCATGTAGAAGGGTGAACGATAAAACGACACAACAGAGCACTTTCTTCTAGCAAACACGTTTGTTAATCATACTCGAGAAAATTTTCAGCCGTGTTCACAATCAGAAAGAAAGTTTCTTCGTGTTTATATGTCTACTTAATCCTGCGCGCATGTAAACCCTATAAAAAATAGTGTTTTCCTGCGTTAACACGCGTTTTTCCAAAACCTTGACTGCTTGGGTACTAGGTTTCCGATAAACATACGCAAATGCTTTCTCGGCTCAATAAAATGAATGAAAAAGTACAAGGAAAAGTGATTGACTATTGAATACAGAACGATAAAAGAACGGACCGGATACACTTCGTCGACAGCCGCGTTTTTCAAAAAGTTACTTTTTTTACCAAGGTAACGATGAGTGTAAGTACCACTACATAGTAAAGATATATTAAATCCTACAGCTCTTTCATATAGATTATTGAGACACTTTATTGTCGCCAAAATGACTGAGATCCAGAGAAGCCAATGCATCTGAAGATGCTAAACATAAGCAGAGAACATAGAGTTAAATATGAGGCATAAAATTCACAACGAGAATAGCATACGATACGCTACACATCCCACGGAAAAATTTTTTGATAAAAACTGCAGTAAATCACGGTGCTGAACACCGTTCATTTTAGCGGTTAAATCGTACCGCGATAGTCAGATCTTTTATTAGATTTTTTCTAGTAGTTTTATAAAAATCTACCAATTATTATTATTATTTTTATCTATGCTACTGTTTCCTCAAGCTTTCTCAGATGTTCAATGTTAATGATGGATATATGTAAATAAAAGGCTGCCTTAATTTATGTTAATACTGATGATTGTTGTCGTTCAGATGAATGATCTATTTTTTTCATAATGAGTAAATTATCTATAAGATGCGTTTATTAAAATATTTACCTTTTTTTAATATCAAATTTTATTGTCCCGTTATACTAGGTTGACAATTATAAGAGAAGAAAAAAGAGATTGATAGAACACGATTATTAAATTCCTAATTACAAATTCAAGGATAAGAGAAGGAGGAGATATATTCAGAGAGAACAACAAAGAACGATAAGAGCAGTTACAATGTTGTTATTAGCGACATCTTTATATATACATACACAGCGTAAGAACGAAAGATATCAGATCAAGTAATACAATTTAACGATAATGTTGTCCAAAAGAAAAATAGAGAAAGAAGATTTGACTAAGGTGGAAAATTGAGATTTACATACAGATTAAGTCTGAACATCGCATTACAACATTTTTAGAATATTTAATTGATAAACCACAACAATGAATAGTTATAAAAAGTCTAGATGCATTTCTACTAGAATTTAGAAAATAAATGTAGATCAATACTTTGAAACACATATATGTATGATTTAATAGATACCTAAATTTTATCAATCAAAAAAGTTAGATCTGTATTAATATTACATATCACATTTCTAATAGAAATTTTCTACTATCTGATGGATACTATAAATAGTTATCTTAGCAAGAGCCATCTAATAAAATAATACATATTCTACATAATATTGTTGTTTTTCACGTAGAGTCTTAGGTTAAACTACTGTTTATTTAGATTTCATATTGATATAACTTAAAAAGCATTTTCCTCACATTCAATTGGTGGAATTATTTTCAATTTAAATTTAATTCGCGTTAGCACATAAAGTAAACAGTAATAATAGTACAAGCATGGAGTTTACCGTAATTTGATACAAAAACATTTCTTTTTTCTACTCTAAATGGTTAAATGATTTTCTATAGTATTTTTCAATTCATATGAAAAAAAAGAACTAAATTTAACTCTAATCAAGCTTTCACTCAAAAAATTCAGTGTCATAAACGGAAGAAAGGGCTTATTATACGTTGCAAATTCATGAACCGTTATCCTTTGTAGTGTTCTTATGTGAAATTATGACTTTATGTATCAAGAAATTGAAATCGTATGTCATCATCATAAAAATAAAATACTAATTGTGAAAGGTAAGATCAGGCTTTTGAGTAAATCCAGAAATAGCAGGTTACAATGAGAAGTTTGGAAAATATAAATGATGACAGATGGCATTTTGCGAATACCGCCACTAATCTACATCTCACTGCAGTTTTGAAAATCGCAATTTTCAACAGTATATCATGTTGCGGTCCCTTTTAAGATTACTGCCATAAACCGAGACTGCGGTGTCCAATGGTGTCCCCGCAGTCATCACGAAATAACCGCACCTATCAACGGTGTTTGCTTTAAAATTTTTCCGCAGGATCACCAAAATGAAGATAAGACACGCGAGTGAAGATAGGTTTGAGAGTGTTTTTTCGAGGAAAAAATGAGCGCATACAAGTTCTATGCGTCGGCCTCAAAATGGCGAAGCTAACAATCGTTTGTCTTTATCGTCAGTGAGCATCCAATACATTTTGAAAAGATAGTGTTGTTTTTTGTAATGAATGACAAATTTTCTAGAGGATCTAGATCCGGAAATTCATATTCAACGTACTCGATCACGTAATGAAAAAGACCATTGTTAAGCTGACGGCTTTTTCCTGTATAGGATGCTGTAATCAAAATGAAATATTCTTTTGGCAACATTTCTACGCAAAGCAAACTATTGTACTTAACTGCTATTACTATTGTTATGATATGTGTTGGTAATTTTATTATTGATGACACATTTACTCAAGAGAATGATTATGTTCAGCCACGCGGTGTCATCGCTACACTTATTCGCACTGATAACCGATCAATTTCTTTAACTATTAATATGATTCATTCCGTAATAAAGTTTCATTCTACTAAAACCAATCTCTTCTATCCGATCATTATTTTTCATGAGGAAAGTCTTAGTTTCCATTTACAGCAATACATAATATCATGTACAATAAGACACAATACACAAATAAACATATCATTTGCTCGTGTGGATTTCCGGACTTTGATACAACCAAACAACGGATCACGATTAGGAAAATCAACTGGATATCGTATGATGTGCCAGTTTTGGACATATGATATCTTTTATCATCCCGCAATCATACAAGGTCAATACGATTATCTCATGAGAATGGATGCCGATTCGTATTTTTCTGATAGAACTGGAAAAGATCTTTTCCTTTATGTTGATAGACAAAAGTTAGATTATGTTTATCGCGCAACGTATTCGGAACCGTTTACACCAATGGAACCCCTTTTACAGCACTTCCTCTACGATGTCACTGATGTTTCCGATTGTATATATAACAATTTTTTTATTATTCGTTTAAAATGGTTCTACGAGTCTGAACCAATTCAAACATTTGTTAATGAATTAGTTCGAGATGGTTTGATG